>CAUYRH010182274.1:0-17358 GCA_963574655.1 Perodicticus potto | reverse complement strand
TCATTATGGAGGATAGGTCTGAGAATATCCTGGAGAGCTGGTTTAGTTATACCAAATTTCTTCAACATGTGGATGTCATTAAAGCATTTAATTTCTCCATCATAAACGAAACTCAGTTTAGCTGTGTACCGGATCCTGGTTTGACAGTTCTTTTGTTTTAGTAGATTAAAAGTAGATTACCAGTCTCTTCTAGATTGAAAGGGTTGATCAGAGAGATCTGCATTTATCTTAATATTCTTCCCCTTATAGGTAATGGATTTTCTTAGGTCTGGCTGCTTTCAGAATTTTCTCCTTCATGTTAACTTTAGTGAAGTTAATTATGATGTGCCTGGGGGATGTCTTAATCGGGTTGAGTTGTGCTGGAGTTCTGAAACACTCTGCTATCTGAATTTCAGAATCTCTTGGCATGTCTGGAAAGTTCTCTTTCATAATCTCATAAAGAAGAGACTCTGTGCCTTGTGACGCCACTTCATCGTTTTCAGGCATCCCTATAAGGCGAATGTTGGTTTTCTTCAAGTTATCCCAGAGCTGTCTGAGAGAATGATCCGTTTTTGCCTTGCATTTGTCTTCCTCTTTGGAAGTTTGGGAGTGTTCAAAAGCTTTGTCTTCCATGTCAGAAATCCTTTCTTCTGCTTGCTCCATTCTGTTACTGAGTGATTCTACTGTATTTCTCAGACCTTTGAGGGCTGCAACTTCTTGTCCCAATGTGTCAAAATCTTTGGTCCTTTTGTCTTTGAATTCATTGAATTCTTGAGACATCTTTTGGGTCATCTTTTGGATTACTGTCTGAAATTCTAATTCCATCTTTTCCTCCATTCCTCTGAAATTATTTGCTATCCAGACTCTGAATTCGATTTCTGACATTTCAGCCGTTTACTTATGCAAGGGATCTTCTGCTGTATCTACCTTATTGTTCCTTGGAGGAGTTGATCTACTCTGATTATTCATATTGCCAGAGTTTTTCTGTTGATTCCACCTCATGATTATTTTTCACTGTTGCCTATGGCCATCCTCAGAGTTGGGGAGGTGTCTCTCCCAGATCAGACCCTGGCAGAATCACTCTGTTGTTGCTGGATCTTTGTAGGGAGTGACCCCGTGTAGCTCCTCTGGGACTGCCCTACCCAGGGAGTTCTGACTGCAGGAGCAGTTCCGGAGTGTGGCATGCCCAAATCAAGCAGCAGGGTGTGGGATGGAGTACCTGGTGGCCTTTGCAAAGGGAGCCCGTGCCTCCTGTAGTCTCTGGCTAGGAGGAGGGCTCCAGAGGAAGGGTGGCAGGCCTGGGCACTGATCAGAGCCAGGTGGGGTCCTGGCAGGTGGCAGGCTGAGACTGGGTGGGGTAGAGATTGGCCCCGCATGGGAGTCTCCGCAGACTTCCTGGCTGCTGCAGGCAGCGAGCCAAAGCCTGTAGGAGTGCCAATCAGGCTGCACGGGAGTCCCAGTGGAGTTCCTGGCTGCTACTTGTGGTGGGCCAAGGCCCAGCAGGGTGTCAATCAGGGCCGCGTGGGATTCCTAGCGGAGTGGAGTTCCTGGCTGCTGTGGGCGGCAGGCCTGGGGCACAGATTGGAGCTGGGTGGGCCAAGGCCAGGCAGGGCACAGATCAGTGCCAGGAGGGAGTCCCAGCGGAGTTCCTGGCCACTGCTGGTGGCGGGCCAAGGCCCTGCAGGATGCCAATCGAAAGGGGATCCCAGTGGAGTGGAGTTCCTGGTTGCTGTGGTCCGTGGGCCAGAGGGGCACAGATTGGTGCCTGGGAGTCTGGTGGAATTCCTGGCCACTGATTGTAGAGGGCCAAGGCCCAGCGTGGTCCCAATTGGGGCCACGAGGGAGTCCTGGTGGAGTTGCTGGCCACTGCTGGTGGCAGGCCAAGGCCCGGCAGGGTGCCAATCGGGCCATGGGGGTCTTGGCGGAGTTCCTGGCCTGGGGGCTGGCAGGGGCTCAGTAGGGCCCCAGAGTCTCTTACCTGGCAGGCGCCTGATCTGGCAGATAGGGAGTGTGGGTGCTCCTCAAGTCCTCCTCCCTCAGTTTCAGCAGAGGTCAGGCTTCTGGTGCATCAGGTGAGGGGGGAAGGGTGTCCTGGAAGTTCAGAATGGTGGAAAACTTTAGTTCAGTTTTTCTGCCTGAAGCTTGGTTTCTTGAAATCGCTGCTTGCCTCAGAGGTAACCTGCAGTTATCACTTCTCTCTCTCTCGGCTGGGCTCCCAGTCTTCAGCTCAATTGGGCAGTTTCTGGAGGTTACCTTTCCTTTTGGACAGGAGCCTCTGTTGGAAGCCCCTCCCCTATATTTCTATTCTAAGAAGAGATCCAAAGAGCAATTTTTTGCTCTGCCAAAAAATAGCATTCCTTTGTCTACACTTCTTTTTTTTAATTATTAAGTCATAGCTGTGTACATTAATACAATCATGGGGTACAATGTGCTGGTTTCATATAATCTGAACTATTTTCATCAAACTGGTTAACATAGCCTTCATGGCATTTTTAGTTAATATGTTAAGACCTTTATATTCTGCATTTAGTAAGTTTTACCTGTACCCTTCTAAGATGAACTGTAGGTGTGATCCCACCAATTAACCTTCCTCCACCTATCCTCTCCCCTTCCCTCCCCTCCCTTGCTCCTTTCCCCATATTCTTGTGCTATAATTAGGTTATAGCCTTCATAGGAAAACTATAAATTAGTTTAATAGTAGGGCTGAGTATGTTGGATACTTTTTCTTCCATTCTTGAGATACTTTGCTAAGAATATGTTTCAGCTCCATCCTTTGTCTACTCTTATCTATAATTTCCTAGAGTTTCGCACATAACTTTATTATATTACTTCTCACATTCAGTGGAACTTCTTTCTTCTCAGTCTCCCACATTATACTATACCTTTTCAGAAATAGAAACTGTGTCTTATTCACATTTACATCTTCCCATCTTGTGCCATGTATACAGCAGGTCTCTAATAAATACATGTTAAATGAATTAATGTTTTGTGGAAGGCAGGGAGTCACAGGAGATAGATAGACCATAAACAAAGATAATATCACATGAAAAAAATCAGACGCGATGCAAAACCAAGAAACGGTTGCAGGAGGAATGGAATGTGCTTTTCACAGAGGAGGAAGGAGTGATGATATTCACAATGCCACCTGAAAAAAAAAATGGAAAGCCTTAATCTTCAATAAAAAGGCAATGGTTGCTGCTTTAGAAGATTTGACTTGGCTCATCGCCTGTGGCTCAGTGGGCTAAGGCACCAGCCACGTACACCTGAGCTGGCGGGTTCGAATCCAGCCTGGCCCGTCAAACAACAATGACATCTACAACCAAAAACTGGCCGGGCATTGTGGCGGGCACCTGTAGTCCCAGCTACATGGGAGGCAGAAGCAAGGGACTCGCTTGAGCCCAGGAATTGAAGGTTGCTGTGAGCTGTAATGCCATGGCACTCTATCCAGGGTGACAGCTTGAGGCTCTGTCTCAAAAAAAAAAAAAAAAGATTTGACTTATCAAAAGCAGGAAAGTAGTAAGTAAATACAGCTTAGGAAAAACAAAAGATCAAGAAAAACAGGGTGTGCCCCCACCCCAGCCCAGCTCTGCCACTTATAACTTAGTGATACTTTTCAGTAAATCCCTTTGAAAGCTTCTAATAACTATTGATGCTTGGGTCCTACCACCAGAGATTCCTGAGACAGTTTGGGGAATCTTGATAATCATTATGTTTCACTCCCTCCTAGTAATTAAAATGTTCGACCAGGGTTGAAGAACCTCTTTACCAATTTGCTTTTCCTCATATGTAAAATGAGAGAGACAGAAAGAGAGAGAGAGGAAGAGAGAATATGAATAAAAGAATTTATAAAATGAGGATGTTGGTAAGGATTATCTCCAAATTCTCCTAAAACTCCTTTGCTCCATAATTCTCTGAACCTAAATGAGAAGAGATAAGCAAATTCTCCAGATCCTCACAACTGCCTGAGTGCTGGATTTGAGGAAAAGATCTGACCAAGGTTAATCAGTTTGATTTAAGCATTCCACATTGTATATCAAATCATCACATTGTACCCAATAAATGTATACAGTTATGATTTTAATTAAAAATTAATTTTTAAAAAAGGTGTCCTTCAGTAGGTGAAAAGATAAACAAACTGTGGCACATCCAGATAATGGAATACTGTTCAGTACTAACAAGAAATGAGTGATTGAGCTATGAAAAGATATATAAAGAAGTCTTAAATGCATATCACCAAGTGAAAGAAGGCAATCCGAGAAGGCTACCAACAGTATGGTCCCAACTATATGACATTCTGGAAAAAGAAAAACTATGGAGACAGTAAATAGATTACTGGATTGTCAGGGTTGAGGGAAAGGAACAGACAGTTGGGCAAAGAACAGAGAATTTTCAAGCACTGAAAGTATTCTCTATGATACCGTAATTGTGGAAGCATTTTAAACATTTGCCAAAACCCATAGAACATGCAACATTAAGAGGAAATCTAAGCTGGGTGCAGTAGCTCACATCTGTAATCACAGCAACTCAGGAGGCTAAGGGGGGAGAATCCCTAGAGCCCAGGAGTTCAAGACCAGCATGGGCAACATAGTAAGACCCTGTCTCCTAAAGAAAAAAAAAGATATTTTAATCAGTTTGATGAAAATAGTTAAGATTGTATATGAAACCAGCACATTGCACCCCTTAATTGCACTATTGTACACAGCTATGATTTAATGATAAAGATAATAAAATAAAATAAAAGAAAAAGAAAAAAAGAAAAAAAAGGAGCTCCTAATGTAAGTGCAGACTTTGGATGATAATGCTGTAGCAATGCAGGTTCATTGATTGTAGCAATTGTGCCACTCTGGTGGGAGATAGTGATAATGTGGGAGGCTGAGTTGGGGAGGATAGGGTGTAGATGGGAACTTTCTGCACTTTCTTCTCAATTTTTCTATGAACCTAAAGCTACTTCAAGAACTAAAATCTGTTCAAAAGAGAGGGAAAAGAAGGCTCTCCTTTTTTATTTTCTTAAAAATTTCCAAGACCAAAAAGACAAGGACAAGCCATGGAAATATTTCAGGCTAAAGGCAGCTAAAGAGACATGGCACTTAAATACAACACCTGACACTAGGCTGGAACCTATGCTGGAGGGACAAAATATACTACAAAGGATATTAGTGGGTCAACTGACAAATGTGAACCCAAATAGTAAATTTGATAACATTATTACATCAGTGCTAAATTTATTGCTATAGTCAAATTTGTCCAAATCTTCCTTTTGAATCACTTTTGCCACTCCCACTGCCTGCCTGCCTTTTACCATCATTATCTACCTCCAAACTTCCCCCAGCCACCCCTGACCACACAGAAGATTCACCCAAACCTTTCAGCCCTGGGGGATCTAGTCCTCCTCTGAACGCACAGAACCTCTTTCTGCACTACTGACTTTGTGCTTTTACAGTGGAGCATTCTCCGTTGTCTCTTTCTACCACTGTATCGCATTTCCCTGCCCAACCAAAAAATAAACTAATAAAAGGAATGTTGCTTTATGCTTCCTTTTACCTGGTAGACTTTGCTTATGAGGGATGTTCATTTAACTTATTTGAGAATTATTTAATAAGCAACTGTAATGTGCAATATAAAAAGATAAATAAGATGTGGTCTCTTTCTTCAAGGCACTGATAGAGTCTATGTGGAGAGCCAAACTATAAATAAAAGTTTCAAAAGTCCAAGGACCATAAAGGAAGAAATAGGAATTGTTCCAAGGTAGGCCTCGTGGAGTAGTTGATTTAAGTTGATACTTAAATCAAGGCTTTAATTATGAGTAGGTGTTTACCACATGGGCAGGATCTTAATATGGTACACAGCTAAGAGAGCGTGGACCACAAGAAAGTCTTCTATAGGTCCTGCCAATCTGCTTGTGGGCTTTTAGCATGAGAGCCTTATGCCTCACCCTACATTAGGAGGTTAAAGCCATTGCTGTAGACAGGAAAAGCTAGAGTGCAACAGGAGCAGTTCCAGAGTTTGCCAAGAGCAGAAAACTGAAAAAGAACTCTTGGCTATTAATCAGAGACATGTGTACAGTTCATGAAGATTGATGGGGTTCAATTAACCCATCCTGAGAATGAGCTGTCATATGGTTGGGCAGGCTTCAAACACTGGCCACAGAACAGAGAGGACAGAGAGCTCTCTGTGTGGACAGACCTACCAGGCCATGATCAATGATGAGAGGACTCAGTTCAAACTCTTCCCCTCATTCTGACCATCCCCCTCTCAGAAGAAGCATAGAGGCCTTTATTATCAGCAGAAGAGAAGGAGCAAGCTTTTGTGTTTATCCTATGGAAGGGGAACTAGAAAAGAATTTTCTTCATGTTATTTTTTGTGGGTCTTTGCATGGTGAAGGTAAACGGTATCACCTTTCAATCACCATTTGAAAGCTTCTTTCTGGGAAGACTCTTGTGACTTGCTGGGATCATAAATTCCATCCAGAACTGTGTGTAATGTTCAGCTTCACTACCTAGTGTGACATCAAGATTACATTGACACTGAATAGCAAACGTGAGAAGGAAAAGAATTCCAGTTCCCAAAGGAGATCATAAAATGATCATAAAATATCACAATATTTCATATAGTTTATCAGGAGTTATGGGAAAAACATGTGAGCATATAGAATAAAGTAAACTTAAACGGAACTCATTACAGAGCTTTTTGTGTTCTAATATGAATTATAAATATCTAAGACCCAACTCCATAAGAAGGTTTCCTAGACTTCTTTGAATAAATTCTGTGTAGGAACCACACTTTCTCCTTTTTAAGAGCATCCAGTGTGATGAGGTGACGAGTGTTGCTATAAAACTGGTCCTCTAAGATACAAGAAGATTAGAAACCCTTCTAATCTTCTAATAGTCACTATTAGAAAAATGAAACAGAAATAAAAACAAGAGATGGCTTTATTTACTTTTACCTCTTATGAATAGTTTTGTTTATTTGTTTTTGAGACAGTGTCTCACTATGTCGCCCTCGGTAGAATGCCGTGGTGTCACAGCTCACAGCAACCTCTAACTCTTGGACTTAAACAATTCTCTTGCTTCAGCCTTCCAAGTAGCTGGGACTACAGGCAACTGTCAAAATGCCTGGCTATTTTGTTTTTGGTTGTAATTGTCATTGTTGTTTGGCAGGCCTGGGTTGGGTTTGAACCTGCCAGCTCTGGTGTATGTGGCTGGTGCCCTAGCCGCTGAGCTACAGGTGCCAAGGCTCTTATGAATAGTTTTAATAACTATTTTGATTATTCTTTTTAAAGTCTCCTAAGTGACTAAAGTAGCAGTTCTCAACCTGTGGGTTGCGACCTTTTTGTAACAATGAAAATACATCACGGCATTAGGAAGGTTGAGACCCACTGAACTAAAGTGAATCAATAAACTTACTTGACCTCTTTCTCCCCTTTATAGACCCCTGCGGGATTAGGAGTCCTGCAATATTGATCTTCTAAGATAAAGATATTGAGATTTGCTATTCAGGATGAAGTAAACTGAGTCACAGAGATAGAAAGATAGACCCCAATTTGATGCAATAATTGATAAATTTATTACACCTGCAGGGGGCTGATACCACAAAGGCATGCAGCCCCAAATGCTAGGTGAGCAGTCTTTTTATACCATTTGTCTTGCATGGTCAGCAAAGCAAGCTAGCGCAATACAGAAGCTAATCATAGCAATTAAGGCAGGGTTGCAGGGTGGGGGGTACATATTAGTTCATAAATCACAAGATACATCATAAGTTCATTACTTCATGGTTCATACATAGTTCAGGGGTACAAGGTATGGACATAGGAGTTGGGTAAGTTTCCACAGTTCATATATAGTTCAGGGGTACAAGGGACAGGCATAGGAGTTGGGTAAGTTTGGGATGCATACTCCTTCCTCCCTGCTTATCTATTCTCCCGGAATTTAGCTCCTCCACCCTTGCAGGGGTTGGGGCTGAAACACAAAGCACGTCCCCATTGGGTTTGAGGAATTAAGGGCAGGGATAGGGGACCTTGCAGGGGTTGGGGCTGAAACACAAAGCACGTCCCCTTTGGGTTTGGGGAATTAAGGGCAAGGATAGGGGACTTGGGGTAGGGGGCTTATAGGGGTAGGGGGCTTGGTTATTACAAGGAGAGGAAAAGAAGTGTAAACCAAATGAGAGATGGCTCCATTTTAACTCTCCTGGATGGTCCTAGTGACTTTTCAAATTGTCCTTTGTAAAGCCTTCTTAACTACAGTGGCTGTACATCAGTAAGGATTAGAATCAAACATTCCATTACACCTCCAATTTCCAGAGGATTTATGAGGATACCAAAGGTACAAATTCATTTTCCACGCTGCCTCTGCAAGTTCCCACTTGACTTTTGGTCACACAGATACCCCTAAGGTAGGCCACTGAGTGAAAGCAGCAGTCAGTTGTTGGCAGGATTGACTGAAGGAGGGCAGTCATCAGACCAAAGAAAATTGTCCAGTTCATTTGAAATGATATCAGAATTTTAGAAGAACCAAGCCAGTAGGGCAGTTGGTGCCTCAGAGGGGTTTCAAGCACTGGCTAATGCTGTAAGTCATGTGGGAGCCATGGTAATGTTTCAGTGAATGGTCCATTGAGAGAAAGAAGGGCCTTGTCAGCAGCTGGAGGTCATGTGAAACAGGCCCCAGGACCCACAGGAGAGCACCAGTGAGAGACTTGGATGTCTAGGATCTGGTCATGGTGTCAGGTTAGTTCCAGAGGACAACTAGAGTTCAAAATAGGAAACCCACACAGATGATCACTAAGGTATAGAATAGAAGATAGTATAATTCTAATTCATGCATTTAATAACTTTTAGCAAACTCAAGCATACCAGTGTATCACATGACCCTCCATTCATTGACCAATCAGTTACTGAGCACAGACTCCAGGCAACACAAAGTACTGGGGATGCAAAGACACACCTAAGACCCGGGGAGCCTCCAGCCCAGTGGATTCAGTAGACGTGAACATTCATCTGCCTCCTTGCACAGCCATATCCCAGCCAAGCATTAGCACAGGAAGAAAGCCATCTTCTGGAGCTTTTGTTTGTGTCTCCTTCTATTTTTCCTCCCTTCCTCCTTCTTTCCTTTTTTTTTTTTTCATTTTTCTTTTTCCCCTTTTCTTCCTTTTATGTAGTTCTTAATCCCTGACATATTTCACTACATGGCTTACATTTTATTGCAGCATACATGTGTCTCTGTCTGTAACAAAGTATAGTGACCTGGATAGCCTAGAGGCAATAATTTGGCAATAATCTGGCTTGGGTGTTATTAGTGGGCCTTCACGTGCTATTGTCCTTTGACCTAATAGACTTTCGGATTACTAGAGAATGCTAATACAGGGATCTTAGTTTATTTTAAAGTTTGTAGACCTTCAGGGATAACAGGAGTGTTTGTGAATTCATGATCATATGTAGTAGTGAGAGCAAACCCCACAGTTTAAGGGTATTTATTTTTTAAATGATTCTAGTAGAAATACTCCATATTTTTATAGAATTATCTTGTTCCTGACTAACAAAAATCTGTACAACAATAACTTCTAAGCAAGGGAGCTGGATTTAGAAATAGATAGAGGTCATAAAGTCCCAGCATACGCAGAGCAACACAAAAGCATAGTCTTGTGAGAACTGTCTAAAATACGACAAAAGAGAAGGCATTCTGAACCTTTCTGAATAGTAATAGCAGACTATTAATAGAAGAGTACAGAATATAATGGTCCATGGCATTTCAGTGCAGCAATAAACTATCCTTTGGACATCCAGAAACAAAGGACATTTTATCTAGTTAATTTTTTATTCTTATGTAAAGAAAGACATTCTTAGAGCCCTAATATTTAATCAACATTTCTGAGTGCCTTAGAGATGACAAGAACTGTGCTAAATACTGTATAGTAATATATGGCAATAAACTAAACAGACATTTGCCTGCATTTTAGAAATTTTATCTCTATGTACCTTGCTTGTGATAATAATTACAAAGCACATGCCAAATACTGAGCTATAAATCTATGGAGTTATTAAGGTTGTTGCCTATTTAACACAAATGATAACTAATGATATGAGTATATGTAGGTTTTGGAAATGAAGATTGGACATGTCCCAGGCTACCTCAGAGGGATACATTTTAACTAAAAGAAAACCATTTCCTTATTGCAGCAGTTAGTACCCCAGTGAGTGCCCACTCACAACAACACAATAGCCAGGAACACTGCGGGGAAAGAATGATCTTACCTTTGGGCACCAAGACATTGGTACTTCCCATGTAGTCTGCATCAGTGGATCATATATGGGCAAACCATTTATCAAATCTGAGAAAGATAAAAGGGAAATATAAGATGAAAATAAAAGTAATGCAAATAATCTCTGCTGGCTTCCTAAGTAAAATCAAGATCACAGAGGGTGATAACCAAAGAAATTGGTAAAGTACCACACTCCATTTAATCACAGTTCAGAAGATCCCCCAACTGTTGAAGTTTTCTTCAATAATATCATCTTCCTCTAGAAGAAACTAGAGGACTAACAGGAAGAATCTATTGCCCAGAGATAAAGAGAGAAGGGGAAGGAAAAAAGAGCAAGGAAGAAAGGAAGGTGGGAACGAGTGAGACTTTCTAAAAACATAGCTGAAGCAGCAAGGCAGAGGCAACATTCTGAAAGTATAGGGTACCTTTCTTCAGGATGCAGCATATTTATTAAATCAGAGAACTCTAAATATACTGCATCTCCAGTAGGAAGAATACATAGATCCACCAACCAAGAGTAGCCTACTTACCATCACCTCAATGACTTACTCAGAAATATTGTGCTTTCATTTCTGTAACTCTGGGCTCTGCAGGGTCAATGATCCAGATCCCCAAAAAGGATGCACCCTTCCCAGGTGACATGGCAAAGGTCCTCTTGAATTACAGTAATAGCTGGTGCCAAGACACCTTGTATTTCTTGTGCCTAAGAACCAGAGGTGAGAAGAAGAGATACCATTGCTGTCAAGGCCAAGTAACCCTGATATTACCAGGAAGAGGTAGGGCTTCTTCCACCAATGGGAGCAGAGGAAAAACAGAATCCAAATTATCCATGTGGGTGCTTCCTGACATTCCCATGCTCCACTGTAGCTGTGTGTATACGTGTAGACCCACCTCAGACTCAGAAAAATATGATTACCAAGGATTTAATCTCTCAGAATGAAGGTTTGGGTCATACCACCAGGTAAGCCACTAAGACCTGAGGGTGAGAGGAAATGAGAACGCACAGTAAAGGGTTGGGTCCTAGAAGCAGGACTGGGATCTACTGCAGTGATGGTGTCTATAATCTGTTCACTCCCACTAATCTCCCACTTCTAAATTTCCCTTCAGAAACAGAGGCTTGTAGAAAGCTTGGAGAAGTTATGTTTCTTTTCTTGCTTCTTTTTGAGACAGTCCTACTCTATCACCTGGAGTGCAGTGGTGTCATCACAGCTCACTGCAACATCAAAATCTTGAACTCCAATGATTCTCCTACCTCAGCCTCCCAAGTATCTGGAACTACAGGTATTCACCACAATGCCAAACAAATTTTTCTACTTTTTGTTATTTTTTTTTTTGAGACAGAGTCTCATTTTGTTGCCCTTGGTAGAGTGCCATGGCATCACAGCTCATAGCAACCTCAAACTCCTGGGCTCAAGCAATTCTCTTGCCTCAGTCTCCCAAATAGCTGGGACTATAGGCGCCAGCCATAAAGCCCAGCTACTTTTAGGGACAGGGTCTAACTCTTGCTCCAGATGGTCTCAAACCTGTGAGCTCAGGCAATCCACCTGCCTCAGCCTTCCAGAGTGCTAGGATTACAGGTGTAAACCACCACATCTGGCCTATTTTTTGTAGAGATAAGGTCTTGCCACATTGGTCAGGCTGGTCTCGAACTTCTGTCTTCAAGTGATTCTCCTGCCTTAGCCTCCCAAAGTGCTAGGATTACAAGCTTGAGCCACCATGCCCAGCCCAGTTATTCCTATTTGATCACATAATGACACATGATAAAACTTGGGAGACATGTCTGTCTTATTAGACAAAGACTCTTAGGCATACAAGAGCACATATTTATACACTGATGTAGAAACTTTTCAAAACCTGTTCCCATTTGAGTCACATAGGTGCACTTCTACAAAGCTTTAGGAAACAATGCCAGGTAGGATATGGTGTGTGCTTCATGGGCACCTGGCTAATCATTCCATGGATGATGCCCTGGAGTCAAGTGCCTTCATTTGATTCAAAGTACCATCACCATTTATGTGGATTCCCAGGGTAGAGAACATGGTCACCTAATGGCTGTTCCCTCTTTTGGATAAAAGCACTGTCTTCAGAAGGGGTTTGAGGATATAACAGAGTCCAAGAAATAAACAAGCACTTTTCCAGTGCAGCTAAACTGCAAAGCTCATAACACAAGTAGATGTGCTACCAAAAGTTCAGCACTTGTCCCCAAGGCTGCATTAAAAGAATGAGGACATGTGGTTTGAGAAGAAAAAGGAGATTTATTAATTTGCTATCAAATGAGGAAACGTCAGGCTCCCATCTTAAAGTACCAATTTTTCTAGCAGAAATACAGAGCTTTTAAGGGGAGGAGGGTTTAACTTTAGGCTATTTGCTATTTAAAATTGACAATTTTATTAGGAGAATGCCATGAAGGCTATGTTTAACAATTCAATCAAAATATTTCAGATTGTATATGAAGTCAGCACATTGTGCCCCATGATTGCACTAATGTACACAATTATGATTTAATAAATTTATAAAAAAATTAAAAAATAAAATAAAATTGACAATTTTGTTCCATTCCATTTCTGGGGAAATCAGTCCCATGACTACCACCCAGACAATTCTGTTGAGCCATTTCCTGTGGTATAAAGAACACGGACATTTCCATGGCCCTCATGACCACTGGCCTGAGGCAGGGATGTAGATTTCAATTCTCAAAAAGAGTGGGGGAAGTTTTAAAGAGATAGCTCATGAGACATTTTTCCTTTTTTCAGGCCATTTTCTCTGTTACATGTTACCCCCTGTCAGTTTTACCCTTCCATATCTGTGGGAGGAGGAGACATAGTCATCCAACTACTTCCTGCTAAATTGGGATGATGTTTTAAATGGAAAGTTTGTAATTATTTATATCATTGCAAAGCTTAAGCAATAGATTTACAAAAATAAAGAATGCAACTGATTACCAGGATATCTGATAAAAGAGGTACATGTGGAATATAAGACCATGGGGCGTTACATAAGGCTCCATGGAGTATAGAAGACATTAATGGGGCTGTAAGTCCTTGCTATCACCTTGTATATAATGTTTAATACAGGGCTGGGTTATGAAGAAACATGGGGCCTCCGAGTATGGAGCTATTAGTCATGCCCAGTAGGTGATCCAAGAGACTGGCTTCTGCAAATTCGGAAATCATATACAAGAATACTTGTACTAAACAAGGTCTAGGATGACAAACCCAGCAGCAAGACAGACAAACAGAAGAGGTGATAGCCTGGGGAAATCTTCACTAAAGAGTTGTTTGTCCAACCTATAGACAGAATGAATAACCAAAGAAAGATTAGTGAAAATAGCAACAATTTTTATTTTCTCCTTTTTCTTAAACAGATACTTTAGATCACCTAAAGGTTGGCCCTTCCACTGGGGTTTTGGGTCCTCTTCTTCCATGGGATACCTCTTTTTTTTTTCTTTGAGACAGAGCCTCAAGCTGTCACCCTGGATAGAGTGCCGTGGCATTACAGCTCACAGCAACCTCCAATTCCTGGGCTCAAGCGAGTCTCCTGCCTCCGCCTCCCAAGTAGCTGGGACTACAGGCGTCCGCCACAACGCCCGGCCGTTTTATTCTTTTTCTTTTTGGTTTCAGCCGTCATTGTTGTTTGGCGGGCCCAGGCTGGATTCAAACCCCCCAGCACAGGTGTACATGGCTGGCGCCTTAGCCTGTTGAGCCACAGGGGCGGAGCCGGGATACCTATTTACTTTGGTATGATGGACCCAAGGTTTCACTTCTGAAAATTTCAATGAGATATAAGTTGTTAGAGACACTTCACAGGGTCTCTTCCACTTCTCTGCTTCCAACTAGGGCAGGGACCTGAAAGAGGAAAACTCATGCGAAATGGTTAGTATCTCACCAAATCATTTGATTTATTGTTTTATTCTGCTTTCTTTACTCATGGTTATATTACTATACTTACCTCAAGGTGTCGGAAGAGTCTCTCATAAACTATTTCTTAGGGGATTAACTTGAACCTGCTTTTAGGAGCTACCTTTATCCAGAAGAGGGCAAGCAGCAACACCCTATCCCACTTGAGATGGGTTTTCTGTGTCAATTCCAAGATGTGTGCAATTTCCTTTTAAATGTAGGACTTTGCTTACTTTTTGGGTTACGTCCTCTACGAAGGAGGATCCATTCTCACTCTGTATGGAGGACAGGAGTCTATAAACATCTTCATGCCCTGCATGATCATTGAGTTCACCAAGTCCAGCTCCTTGAAGAAGCAATTCATCAGGTTCCACTGGGGATCACTCAAAGAAGCTCATAGACAACCACGGGACATTATGCACCACATCGAAGGACAGATGGCGGGAAGAAAAAACAACCCCTCCCACACCAATGGACACCATCCCGAAGTAGTCACCCAGGGTGATACTTACAAAATCCCCAGGGCTTTGTGGCAGCTTTCAAGTCTCTTCTGCAGCTCAGCTGTGCTGCTTGCTTGGCCTCTTTCCCTGGACTGCTGATGGCCATCATACCATTGTCCTCCAAGGCTTGTTCTTGTTCTTTGCCAATGTGCATGCACAGGAACTCAGCAAAGTCCCTATCCCAGGCCAGAAACTCCGGGCAGGAGCTTATCTCAGAGTGAGTTCCTTCCAAAGGATTCTGGTAACCTCAGATGTTCTCTCCATTTGGATATGACAGGCCTCTACACACCCTGAAAATGTATCCATCAATACAAGCCTAGGTATCCAAGTGAAACTGCTGGTCAGTTTGGACTCCCTGTGCAGCTAGTTGCCTGTCCTTGCAGCACCCCAAGAACATAAACAGTTTATTGCAAACAGGGTCCTCCCAAATGAGGTCCAGCAAAATCCATTAAGGCATTACACCCCTCATGTTGCATTCATGTAGAAGCCTCACAGGAGGTTGAACCAAAGCTTCAGGTAGGAGAACAAGTCCATGAGAATTCTATCTCTATTTAGCTATGCCATCCCAAATGCCAGAGCCCCGGTCTTTAGTTTCAAAGGGGTTCTAAATACGCCTCCTTCCCTCTATAGCCTCCCATCAGCCACCCATTCTCATTGCCCTCCAATCCCCAAATCCATATCCTTCCCTTAAACAATACCCCATCCCCCCCTTCTCACCACCACCGCCCAGCCACTCTCTTTCACATGTGGTAGAAAAAAATGGCGGAATTTTCCCCAGGAGCCTCAGACCTCCCAGATCTCATTTTTTGCCTATGACTACTAGTCAGTGAGGTTTAGACATTTTCTGCCAGATATTTTAAGTTCATAAAACTGTTGCTTCTTTAGTACTTTTGATACTTGCTTAACTTATCTGTAAACTCAAGTCTTTGAATTTGAGCCTTAAGACCATAATGAGGCCCAGAGACAACACTGGCCTGTCCTTCCCAACCTACCTGTGCTTCTTGGCTATCCTGGAAAAGATTAGTCTCCAGGTTTTGTCTTTTGTCCTACACTTTGTATTTGAGACATAATTAAAATTGCTTACTTTCTAGTTACTAAGAGTTATTATAATTAATGTAGATAATTAAAACTACTAGATACAAGAGAAAAAATCCTGTATACAAAATGTATAAGAAAAAATAATATATCCTTTTAGCAAACAATGTTATAAGAAGTCATAGAAATATATGATTTTTGTTAAAGGAAAAATAATTTTGCCTAGTTTAAAGGTTTTTAGGACTGTTTTACATTGAAGAAATAAAAGGAATGATAGGTATAATTGAATGGATATAAAAAACTGAGACAAAAAGATAGTGGAAATGTTATAAAAGGTTTATGGATCTTACTTTGCTGTCGAAGTTGATTGAGAATTCAATGGAATTGTTTATAAAGTCCTCTTAAAATTAACTTTACCATTAATAATATACCATAATATACTTTACAATTATGATATATATAATATTAATAATATAATGTAAAAGTAAAATTGGGTTTTCTCTTTTAAACAAGAGGTAGTAAAATATTTTTGTTTACCTTCTGAGTAAACTGCAAAAGTGGGGGGAGAGAAAAAGGAAAGAGACAGATTTTGCTTGCTTTATGGTGCCTTTATTAGGTCTTATTCATTGGGAGACTGAGTCTCCCCTCTGGCAAAGAATGAGGTGTTTGCTTTTGGAAATCTTTGAATTATCACTTGTCTACATGAATTACTATTATGTTACAGTGACCTATGATACTGTTTTGTGATATCAAGTATATTATACTTTTGATATTTGACAAATTTTCCAAAAATCAAATTTTGAAGATCAAAATTTGGTCTCTCTTCTAACCTCTAATTAGCTTTTCAGATATCAGGGCCCTGAAAGTCCAAAACAGACATATTCAGTTGTATTTGATTTATTAAAATGTGGGAAACATTGTCAACTATGAAATGGTATTTAACTTTCTTTGGCTTATATTTGTATAAATGTGTTATGAATATGTTCCAAACTTGTATGAGATTCCTAAAAATTCCTACATGTTTTGATATATAAGGTCTGGCATGAATAATACTCCCCCCTCCTTTTTTTTTTTTTTTTTTTGCCAATTTGCAGGAAGAGAATTCTACAGAAGCTACTAACAATGCCAAAACATCATATACTTATATGGGTTGAAAAGGTAGGGGTTTTGTCTTTTTGTGTTTCTCCATCAATTTCTATGTTTTATGTTTATTTATAAAATACCCCTTTAAAAAGGGCATTACTTCTGCCAGACCCTGTATGTTATCAGTAATAATTATGATTAGCACTTTAAATTGTTGTGTGCCACAGAAATAACTGAATACTCTTGTCAAATGTTTCTTTAATCATGGCTATCCCAAGACTTGAGTCATCCATAGAAAATGATTGTTTTACTTTGATTCTTCTCAAAAAGCAGTTTATGATTAACTGCAGTATAAAACTTACTTCTTCTTTAAGTAAACTTAAGGAAAGGACTCTGACAAGTGCCACTGAATAAAAGTTTCTGATAACTTTGGTAATCATACTATTGACTAAAAAAGGCTTTAATTTTGAGTGCTGGAGGCGGAGCAAGATGGCAGCCGAGTAACAGCTTCCTTGCGGCTGGGCACGGTGAGACTGGGGAGAGAGGACTTCAGGCATCTCTGGCAGGTGGGATCTACCCAGGAACTTCCCCTTGGGGACACAGGGAGACAGCGT
>CAUYRH010182272.1:0-28410 GCA_963574655.1 Perodicticus potto | reverse complement strand
CACTTACGGTGCATCTTACAAGGGTACAAGTGAAAATTACTAAATGTAGAATATAAATGTCTTCATATAGTGATTAAAAGGCTATGAAGGCTATGTTAAATAGTTCAATGAAAATATTTCAGATTGTATATGAAGTCAGCACCCTGTGCCCCATGATTGCACCAATGTACACAATTATGATTTAATAAAAAAGAAAATTCTTCTGCAAAGGTAACTACAACTTACCATTGTAAACACATCAGTCCAAACACTGCTTGCTGACTTTACTCTCTATTTACTCTATTTTATAAACGGATTTGATCAAACAATAGTTTTCCTCAGTCTGATATACAAGGAACCAGTATTGTGTGCTGTGCATGGCAAAGTCAAGGATTAAATTGAACTGGATTCTACAAATCCTTAGAATCCTAAGTGTCTTGTATACATAATAATATACACAAGGTTTGCTCTGATTTAAGGAGGTATATGACTCAATTTTCCATGAATGACTGTGAGCAAAAAATACTTTAAAAATGTACTTTACTTACTTTTTCCTATCAGAAATTTGTCTCAAAATATACATTGACAACCAAAAATGAATACAAATTACATCTGAGCACCTCTTATAATTGCAGAAGTCAAATGTGACTTGAGTATTACAACTTTAATGCTACTTCTTCCTTTATTAAACCGTGTTTACGTTTGTTTGGCACCATCTACATGCAATAAGTGTTTAACTGACATACATTATCTGTCAATTAAAAAAATTTTAAAACCAGAAAAGATGAAAGGTAATACTAGGAAATAGATGCCTACGAACTAATTTTAAATATTTATTAATGGAAATAGATGACATATAATTGAAAGAGAGAAAAGAGAAGAATAGAAATAAAACAGATGGGAACAGACACCAACCACAGATAAAACATAGGCCCATTATCCATCACAAGTATCAAGAATCCATTATAGGTCTCATAAATCATTAAGAAAAAACCTAATACAAAAAATGGGGCAAATATTAACACATAAATAGGCAACACCCAGAAGAATGATTTGGAAATTGCAAAAAATACATAAGTTCATGCTTAACCTTACTGGTAACCACGTAATTATAAATTTATTTGTTGCTCACCAAATTTGCAAAAACAAAAAGAAACAAAGAACAAAAGAAAGAAAGAAAGAAAGAAAGAAAGAAACAAACAAACAAAGAAACAAAGAAACAAAGAAAGAAAGAAAGAAAGAAAACACCAGTAGAAATGGATAACGTGAAGAATTGTGAAGGTGAGAAAACAGGCACCCAGACCCGTGCTAGGAGCAGACGGTCAGGTGCGCTGGTGACAGAGCTTCTCTTTGAGTACAGAAGCCCCGCTGGCTTTCAGGGTGGACACAGTCACAGGCATGTATAGCACACCTGTGCACACGGAACTTACAGGAATACAGTACTGGGAAGAAGCACAAATCTGTATCGTCATTTCTAATATAAAGGTTAAGAAATAATGTAGTTCTATGGTGTGCACTAATATACAGCTATTCTTCCTTAAGTGAAATAGTATCATATGTCTAGAAGGAAATTATCTTTAAGATATTCTGAGAAGAGCAGCAAGGCTAGCTGTATACCATGTTTACAGTAGGATCTGTCAGTTTGAAGTGGACACAGCACGCACCCATGTGTACTGCCTGTGTGTGGACGTGTAGGACACCAGAGGTAAGGGGACCCCCTCTGCTAATGGTCAGCTAGAAAGGGATGGTGAGTTAGACAGTGGTGCAGGGAGAAGGCTTGCTTTCTGTTCTGTGTATACTTTTGAAATTTTTCAACTTTAAGCATTACCACATTTAATGTAATTATTAGAGGACAATGTTAAAAAAAAGTGTTAGGTAAATGTAGTGGCAATTTGCTATTATTGGCATTTAAAGATGGCTTTAAACAGAAATCTAAACAATACTCTGGGCCCTGTGAGCCGCAGACGGGACCACTCTCTCTGTCACAAATGCAAAGGGGTATTTTTTAGTTGTTGGGGTCAGATATGAGTTTCAGATATCAATCTGGCATTTTAGTTATTTGTTTAACTTGAACATTCTAATTGCAGAAAAAGCAGCCAGGCTGTTTCTCCAGGGAGGAGGAAAGACCCGTGAGTGACACTCCCTGTCCATCTACCTCAGAGCCCAGAGCTGGTGGAGGGACATCCCAGGGCAGCCCGGGAGCTCGGTCCATGCATCCATTGTGTGTGCTTTGGAAGAGCAGAGAGTGACATCAGATCGCCTGAACAGAGGGGGCATTTTCACTGAACCATCCACTGGGCTAAATTAATTGAGCAGTGGCACATTACAGTTTAATAGGTGAGATCGTCAAAAGAAAACTGGCCCCCAGGGCAGGAGCCCAGATGGGTGCCTGAGCTTTGCTGAGAAAAGTGATTGCTTCATGATAAAAACGTAATTTCCCCTGTTGTTACATTGTCCTTTAATGAATCCCGTCCAGCACCTACACATGACAGATAGGAAGGATGGTGAGCGAGGCTGGATAGGGACGGTCTCGTCTGATGCTAAACCACAGGAAGCTGGGTGGCTTTGAAGAGATGCTGACCTTTGTCCTGTCAAATCAGAGAACCCTTTCTTAGTTGCTTCAGTAGGACTTTAAATAGATAATGTGAAGGATGTTGCATTTTATTTCAACAGATTCAAACACGTTCATTTCATCTTAGAGAAACAAAAAGGAAAAGAGCTTTTTGTTGTGAGAAAAATGTAAAACATTAAGTGGAATGAGCTTTGTAATTTATTCAATCATTCCTTTATTACCGGCACTAAAAAATGTTAGTGCCTATTAAAGGGCTAGAAATAATGATGGGATCTGTTGTTTAAGAGAATCACAGATCTTATTTGGTGCACTAAACATCTTAATTTTTAATGTTTAAACAGCTTAACTCTCTAATTAGCTAGGACGCTTCCAGCTCAATGTTGTTTGACTCCTCAAATGACAACGGCATCTATCGGTCCCCACGTCTGGACACCCAGCGGTGGGCGAGCGACAGGGAGTATTTAACTTGGTGTCTCCAGGGCTGTTCCCTGTGATGCTCTGGACCACAGTCTCCCGGGGACTCTGCAGAGATGGGAAAACTCTTTGTTAGCCATTAGCCATGTGTGGACTGGAAAAGTGCTACTGTAGTTTAGGAACTAAATTTTTTTGATTGGATTTTCATTTAAATTTGTATAGTCATAGAGGGCTAGTGATTTAGACAGGATAATGCTGCATTCTGCTCCCGGCCGGGAACCGCAGACTCACACAGGCAGCTACAGACGACCAATGTGAAAACCTCCAGGTTAAAACGAGGAACAGTTAAGAAAGTCCACTCAGATGAGCGGGTCCCGTCCTGTCACGTTCTGTTGGCCAAAGCTCGACCACAGGCTGGTTCTTGAATCAGTCCCTCCAGAAAGATCGTGTAACAGTCAGTGTTCTCAGCCCCATCTGCAGCAGGTGCGGATAACAAATCGGATTGTGAGCACGGGAGGGGAGCCCGGTGCGGGCAGAGCAGCCCCCGGGTCCGTTCTCACTCTCTCAACTCCAGCCGGCGCCGCCTGTCCCTTCTGAATCAAGGGTCCGTGTCCTGGTTTCCTCGCCACCTCCTGCCCAGCGTCCCCACTCTGCCACTCTGCCAGAGGGTGTTGGGAAAACATCCTTCCTGAAAGCTTTCTGCTGCCATACTTGGTAGCCTGTGAGAGTGACCCCCATCTGTCCCTCATCTGCTCTTGCATTGTCCCTACTAGTAGGAAGGACCCATCTGACACTGAACTAACTCACAAACACCAGCAGCATCTTGTCAGCGTCTCGTGAAGTCCCTGCCATCCTGCTTCGATGCAGCCACACAGAGCATCTTCCGTTGCCCACCAGGTTCTCTCAGTTCCAATGTCATTTCAAGTTTGTGAGAGTCTCTCTGCATGCAAGTCCTGGCCGTGATCCTCTGAGACATTTTGTCTCCCACTGAGTCTCCCTTGACTCCCCCTAGCCCGAGCCAGGGGCTCTGTCCAGGGCACCCTGGTGTCCCACGCTTTCCCTGTCCTAGTCTCCTCAGACTCTGGTTTTCTTTATGTCTTTGTATTTATCTTCTACTGGACTGACAGATCTACACGGGCAGGGAGTCAATCAGAAAATTGATACCTGTTTTCAATTCATGAATGGTACATGCTGAATGGATGAATTGGTTAAAGAATGGACAGTGGGCAGCATGCACCCCACACAGCTCACGCCAGGCAGCACACATCTTTCCAACCCTAAACACTCCTGCACATGTACATAGAAAAAGCTTCAACTGTGTTGTAACAGTGGCCAAGTTATGAAAATACGTATTTTTTAAGTTAAAGACATACTTCTAACTGAGTTCCCAGATTTGTATCATCAACATTGGCATGGCTATTTTGGTTTAGAAATGTTATGAGCTTTGACAAGTTGAATTACAAAATTAATATTTAAGTAATATACTTTAGTCAGAATTGAATCTGGTTTATATGAAAATTAGACACTATTTTCTTTTCTGTTCTTTTTTTTTTGGTTTTCGTTCCCTCGCCCGAAGGTGAAGGAGAGAGCAGACAGAGAACGAGGGAGGGGGCAAGGGAATGACAATGGATTTTTTAAGAAATTGTGGGACAGAACAAGAATATAAATCCATTCATTCATTCAAATGTTCATTCGTTTGTTCAAATGTTCATTCATACTATTAAAATGTATTGGGAACTTAATATTACACGTGGCACTGTTCTAGGTGGTGGGGATACAACAGTGTAAAAACAAATAAGGACAGAAACAAGTTCTTTCCCTCTGGCAGCTTACATTCTGGTGGAAAGGATGAACAATCAGCAATAACAGTGAAAAAAATATATATAATGTGTCAGTTACTTGTAAGTGCTTTGAACGGAGAAATCATATAATGGTTACAGTGGCGTTCCTCCTTTGTAGAATCACGGGCCAAAATATACCTGCTAGGAAGCAAGGGGGACAGAAGAAAGTATACAGCCCACAACCGTCTGGAATCAAAGATGAATGGAAGGATAGGTCTTTAAGTATTAGAGAACTATCCACAAGTCAGTTGCTGAGCAGGAAGGGAGCGTGCTATCCGAAAGCAGCATCCAGGTCTGCCTGCCATTTCCAAGGCAATAAAGGTGCCAGTGCAAGGAGGTGAGAACAAATCCACTTCCCTTCTAGGGATGGTGCAACACAATTGATTTGATACTTCAAACAGGAGTTTAGCTTTATTTTTAGTGTCAAACTAAAGTTTCTGTTATTGCACATAGAGAGGATTAAAGTTTTATTTTTAAATTATTCATTACAAAGCTCAGGGTTCTAAATTTAATGGACTGTTACTGTAGGTTCATTAGAATAGAACTAATTTTTGCTGTGTTATAAACCATGTTTCTAATTTCAAACTACTAGAAACTCCTGAAAATTTCTATCAAATTTTAAGATATCATTGGGTATTAAAATATGTATCTCTAAAGCAGAATCTCAATGGTTGCAGAAACAATCAGCCTCACGGTGCTGCCATTAACCCGCACACACTGATGAAACGCTAACATGACCCAGAGGCAATTTTCTTTTTGGCTTTTTATAGACTTCATGCTTCTAAATCCATTCAGATATGTTATACTTGGCTAATTATCTGAAATGTTATTAATTTGAAACCTAAAACTCATAGAACTTCTTTAAAGAAACTCTACAATGTTAATGAAGCTGAAGTTAAACACATAATTAAAAGATGAAGTGTTTCAAATGGTTAATTTCCAAACCTTAACACATATGTCATTCTCTTTCCTGATTTTTTTGTGTTCTCTTAAATCTTTTAAAATGGTTAAATTACTATTTTGCAAGAAAAAGTAAGTTTTGAGAGAGTCACAATTAGAAATAAATTGTTTTCACATGAAAGCTGACATTTTTAGTACTTTGGTTCGAAATACTATGTAATCTGTATTGTTACCTACCCAGTGGAACCCTTACCTCCCTGTCTGTACCCCTTCTCGGTCCTGTAATTGAGTGCTGCTCTTTAGAGTGGAACAATGCTGGTGACCCTACTGTAGTCACTCTTCTATGTTGGTTCCAACCCTCAAGGACCATGAATATATAATATAGAAGCTCAGTGTCTCTACTTGTCGGGGGAATGCAGACAGATTCAGGAAAGTCAGAGTTTGTCTATTCAGTTCATAAGGAAACATAAAGAACTGAGAAATCAGGAATTTCTGTAAACTATATGATAAGTATGTCATTTAAAGACTAATCACTTATGATTTTAATTGTCAACAGTACAATTCTTTTTTTTTTTTTTTTTTTTTTTGAGACAGAGCCTCAAGTTGTCACCCTAGACAGAATGCTGTGGCATCACAGCTCACAGCAACCTCCAATTCCTGGGCTCAAGCGAGTCTCCTGCCTCTGCCTCCCAAGTAGCTGGGACTACAGGTGCCCGCCACAACGGCCAGCCATTTTTTGTTTGCAGCCGTCGTTGTTTGGCGGCCCGAGTTGGATTCGAACCCGCCAGCTCAGGTGTATGTGGGTGGCGCCTTAGCCCGTTGAGCCACAGGCCCTGAGCCAACAGTACAATTCTTAAACATAATAAAGGGTCTGAAACAAACGAAACCAAGTCTTATGGACCTAGTTTGTTTGATTTCTTCTGTGCATGAAACCTTTAAATATTTTGACAGCTATCCATATCAATTAAGGTTTGCATAAAAAATGAACAATATCACACATGAAGGATGTTTCCCTTATATCATGTTGACCTCACAATATGTTGAAAAGATGGTCACTAACTTTTAATAACCGCTGAATCAGTTAGTAAGCAAACCTAAAGAGGGAAAAATTTTATCACTATTCAAATCAGATTAATTCCTTTCTTCATGGTATTTTTTTATGACAGTTTAATTTGGTTGGAATACCATAGCCTGAAAAATATCAAAACTTACTTTCTGCTTCTTAATTCATTCTTGATTTTCTGTCTATAAAAACAGATCTTTTGATCTTGGGTAGACGTGGTTGTAACACATTGACATGGCATTCCCTAATAAACCTTTCCTTTACTCAAAGCTTCATTCAGCAAGCATTAATTGATCAGTCAAAATTAGGAGCTAGGTGCTTGGATTCAGTTCAAGAGTCTGTTCCTTGTTAGAAGGGAGAGTGATACTGATCAATGGATTTAACCGTGTAAACCTATTTTTCTCATTCATAGCATGGAAAAAATAAAGATATATTTGATTGTGTTAATTCCCACTAAACAGAATAGTGCCAAGAAAACAATGATATTTTAACACTCCCCATACCTACTAATCCAAATATATTCATTAATTCTTTTCATTTCTCTGAATGGGCCATTCTTTTTTCTCCTGGTTTTGCTTTTCTATTCACACACCCTACAGGACATTTCTTTCCCACCTCTTATTTAACAGTGAAGTTCTAAGTTACTCATCATTTTTGTTATAAAATATCTATTGGCTCTGCCTCTTCTCCTCATCCTCCCAACAAGTAAAATTGACCCTCCCACATGGACCACCCCTTAGTGAGTTGTTCAGTGGTTTTATTTTATCTTTACACATATGTTTCCTTCATTAAGTATATTTTTTTAGCCTTATAAAACACTTATTTACTACAAAGACATAATATATCCTCAGAAGAGTAATATACATATAGTTAACCTCCACTTAATGTTGAATGGATGACAACATAAATAGATTTATACTTCATGCACAAAAATCATTATTGATCATTAGGTGTGTACAAGGGACAATGAATGCTCAGACATGTGCATTACTATGTGCAGTTATTTGGTTAGATGTTCCACAAAAAGTCTATTATATAACTTGCTGAGATGTTTATATAGACAAGAAAGAAATTTTTCAAAATTAAAAATAACTTTCCTAAAATTATGGCATAATTAGGATTAGCCATGAACTCTGCTATTATTTAAGGTGAAAAACATACATATAGATTAAGAAAAGCGCATAAATACATATTATGTAGACACACCACATACATATTCATGTTATAATTAGGTAACAATTCAATATATTTAAGATAAGCATATATATCTATATGATATATATGATATCTTGATATCATAGATATATATGCCATCTTAAATATATATATATATATATATATATATATATATATATATATATTTATTTATGTTATGAACTGAACTGTGATACCTGCAATTCTTATGTCGATGCCCTAAATCCCAGCACCTCGGAATGTGACTGCATTTCAAGACAGGGTGTTTAAAGAGGTAATGAAGTTAAAACCTAAACCAGTCTGACTGCTGTTCTTGCAAGAAAAGGAGATTGGAACATGCAGAGAGGATGGATTGAGCATGCAAGGATGTGCTCACAAGGATTGGAACATGCAAGGATGTGCTCACAAGGTGAAAATACCATGAAGACACAGCAAGAAGGTGCCAACTTTCAGGCCTCAGTAAAAACCAAACCTTCCACTACCCTTGGTCTGGGACTACTAGCCTTTACACCTATGAGAAAATGAATTTGTGTTCCACCACTTAGTTTGTGATATTTTGTTATTGTAGCTGTAGCATACTAATAGTCTACCTCTCTGCCTACCTATATTTTTTACTTGCATAAAGAAACATGCAGAGATGGGTCTAAAGTCAAATAGTATCATAATACTAAACAAATAAAAACAATAGTCACCTGCTTTACCCTGGATTCCTGTCCCCCAGAAACTACTAATTTCAATTCTTTTAGATGTTTCTTCTCATATTTTCTTCTGATTTAAAGAAAGAAGGATTATAATAGTATATTATTTTTTACATTTCAGATTTAGATATTATTATTAAATTCCTACCCGAAAAGATGGAAATTTATTTTTCTTTCCTCTTTCCCTCACTCTTATATCTATTTCATAATTTGGTTAAATAAGCCATGTTGAAATAATTTTGACTACAGCAATATTACTGTCAGCTCAGTTGTAGAATACCAGGACACTCAGTATAAATCCCACTGATACCTGCATCCCATGGGATGAAAGGTCCCATTCTCTTCATCCTGAAAAGGCTATTTCCATAACACATTCCCAAGGGACAGCCGCCTTGCAGAATGAAATAATTTCTCACTGTCACTCCCTGTGTAGTCCACACTGGCTTCCAACCTATAATGTTAGTCAGATCCCAGTATGTTTTAGGAGATCAATTACAAAGTTAAAGCTATAAAAGAGGATTATAAATCAAAAGTATTACAAGATTGTGAGAAATTACATCAACATAAACCTGGGAAATGGGTGTGGGAATGCATTTTTATGTTGCTAAATCAGGGAGTGAGAATGTAATTTCAGATCAGGCTGAATATCTTAATATGGATGTACTTAACAGAGTCTAGATATAATGCTCTGTTTCAAACAGTTAATAGAGGATTCCTTTATTAAAGTTGACTTTCAGTAGACACTTTTAGAATCTTATGGCATGTCAAGTTTTAAATCTTATACAGATATTGTGCCTGATAGTTTCAATGACTGGCATCTTACGTCATTGGTGGCTTATTCTAAACAAGGTTGAGCTCCCAGATTTTTTTTTTTTTTTTTTTGCATAATGTAGAGGAGGAACCCAAAACATCAGAGAGACAGCCATATTGTCATGTGTCAAGCTACATGCATACCCACCCTGTCTATATCCTACAAGAAGGTCTTTCAGCAAAGTCTCTTCATGAGGACTCAGAACTGTACACGCAAATAGGAGTAGAACTAGAATATTGGAAAGGGTTGTAATGACTATGAAATGGATAATGAATGCTAATGAATAACAATGCTAATGAAGTGAATATTTATTTTTAGGAGTGATGCTATGAGCAATCAAGAAGCAGTTGCAGCACATAAGATGAAAATATATTTACTCTGCTTGGCACCAGAATGGTCTGCACCAGATAAATCCTTCATGGTTACCTATTGATCATGGTGTGCTTAGCAATAAATTCCATGGCTACCCAGAAAGTGCATCCTTGATTTGTGGAATGGGAAATATTTTATGTGTGCTAGTCAAAGATCTGACCTGAGCCACCACAAGAGCCATGGCATGACACCTAATTCTGAAACACTAATATCAAATCACAGAATCTAAGCCTTTTGAAATAACCTGAGTATATACTAGTAAGGAAATGCTGACAACACATCATAAAAATGTATGGGAATCTTCCTAATGTTTCCCTCATAGCTATTTTGCAAGATTGCTATGTGCTGGATAAATAAAATTACTCATAGTGTTTAAGGATGATTGAATACTGATTCTGAGCTAATACTAATTCTTAGGGATCCACAATATCAAGTGACGGCAAGTATAATGTGATATTATGGGTACCTGGAGATAGGTATATTCAATGATCACTAGAACTCCAACCTACATTGAAGTCCTAAGGATGGGGCCCTAATCCAATAGGATTAGTGTCTTTATGAAGAGAGACATCAGGAATCTGTCTCTCTCCCTCACATCCTCCCTCCCTCTCTCCCTCTCTTTCTCTCTCCATACACTTACACTGAAGAAAAATTATTAGAGCACACTTTGAGAAGTAGCTACCTACAAGCCAAGAGAAGAGACCTCAGAATAAAAACTATTTTGCTAAAAGGTTTACCTTGGAACTTCCAGCCACTAGAAATTTTGAGAAAATATATTTATTTTATTTAAGCTACCCAATCTGTGGTATGTGGTTATGACAGCTTGAATAGGAATAGACTGAGGTGATATCCTAGAAATGGCAATCTTAAGACATGTCAATCTTTAGGAATAAGCTGCAAGCAAATCTGTCCATAATTTACCCCTCATGGAAACAGCAAACAAGCCTGACCTCTGCTCAGGAGGGAGATACTATTTCCACCTTCTGAGACTTTTGCTGTAAAAACATAAAGTGACAGTCCAGAATAAAACTCTCAGTGCCTCTCTAGCAGGATGTGCAAAAATGCAAAAGACGTTGAAGAATTGTCTTGCAACCCTAGCGAGCACAGAAAAGCTTGTACAAAATTAGAATATATAGCTGCATTCTTGTCATTCCAGGCTTTTCAGCCATTAGAAGAATAAGTTAAAAATAGATTTTGATGTTGGCTGCAGTGACTGATGTAGACTACTAAGAAAAACAGAGTTGCTACCAAAAGTTGGGATGGCAAAAAGGATGTTTGAAACCCAGGAGAGCATATCGATGTGACTGCAGATCCAGCTATATTTAGTGACAAAGATAATGAGACATCTATGAACAAGGTTGTCACAGGCTCAGGTTCCTCAGAAATGAGAGTGCGAAAGGAGAAAAAAAAATAAAACAATTTTACTCGCTGGTAAAAATCCTGAATACCTGATCTGCTGGTTAAGGACAGAAAAAACAGGAACCTGGCAGTGAAATAAGGCAGCTATAAATATCAAGTATGGACAAGTTGCAGAAATTAAAACTGAAGTATCTATTCATAATTTTTTCTTTACTCTGTGAAATATTTCCTTTTACTTTTAACCCACAGTTTCTCTACTAATTAAATAAAATACATAGATATAGTATTAAAATCTAACTTTATGTCTATTTTATATTAATTAATACATTATACACTATCAAAACCCCAGGGTCATCTGAAAACCTAAATTCAAATCTAGGTAAAGAAACTAATGAATTGTAGTTTGTCTGCCTGGTAGGGTGAGGGTATGTTTCCTTTTACTGAATGAACAGAGTTGCGTTATTTTATTATTAAAGGCACACATCATGTGTGTAACTCAGGGAAATGTATATATTGCAAAAGCTATATTTTGATGTTGAATAGCAAAAGGGAGACCATAATGAGAACCTGTCATGTTTGTAGTCAGCATTTGTATTCAACATGTTTTGATATCAATGCTGGAGTTTAGAGTGTTTCGTCTTTGACTTTCATGCCCCCAGTATGGAAAGCATAATTCATTTTCCCAGCCTTACTTACTGCCAGGGTTCGTGACAGTGGTTTCACGAACTTATAACTTATAAACCATATGTAACAAAGTGAGACTGCTATTTGAAAGGAAGCAGGTAGGTACACAAAGAGTCTGTCTTTGGCAAGCATAACAGTGGGAGTATCAAGCTCCTTAAGGCTCCAGTGTCAGGGGATTATCACCGGGCTCTTGTTCCAAGAATTATAATTTCAATATGTGATTTTTTTTTCAAAGGATGTTTTGTTAGTAATACATAGGGTGGCGATGGGAATGTCACTGAGGTTCTTGGTGTGGATAAGCTCCCACTATGCCTTCTGAAGTAGATTTCTAATCAATGTACAGAGAGCTACGTGAGAGCCTGGAATATATCCCTGCCTGTTTAAACTAACACCAGAGGAATTTGTTATTGGTTACTAAGATTCGTAATTAATATTCCTAAAATAGTACCTAGTCCATTCTGAAACTGTTAATTTCTCTGGCTATAAAATCCTATTTTAGAATTCATTTGTCATGAACATTTTGAGGTTGATTAAAAGTTTTCTATCACATGCAGGGCTGAATGGTGGATATTTAACCACCCAAACTGCTTCTTCTGTTATCTCAGCATAATCCAGCGTGCTGTCATCTCCCCCCGAATTACTGCAAAGCCTCCCTGCTTTTCACCAGTGCCCAAGTCTATCTTCAACAAAAGCAGCAATTACATAATTACAATCAATAAGTTTAGTAGGCCAGGAACAGTGACTCAGGCTTGTAATCCTAACATTTTGGAAGGCAGAGGAAGGAGGCTCACTTCAGGCTAGAACTTCTAGACCAACCTGAGCAAGTGTAAGATCCTGTCTCTACAAATACTAGAATAATTATCCAGGCATGATGCTGCACACTTACTGTCTTGGCTACCCAGGAAGCGGAGGCAGGAGGATTGCTTAATCCCAGGAATGCAAGGTTGCAGCAAGCTATGATGACCCCATAGAGTTCTAGCCTGGACAACAGAGTGAGATTCTGTCTCAAAAAACTAAAAATATAAAAAATAAAATAAAACAGTAATCTTACCATTCTCCCAGTGCAACCACCCCTAGGCATAGAGTTATCTATATTTTCTGCTTTATCTTTCTCAGTAGTAGTTATTACCTTATAAATTAAAGGCATCCCGATCAAAAAGGAAGAAGTTTGCAGATAGCACGATCCAGCATATACACACAAGCGCACACATACACGTATACACACACACAAAAGTCTTCTCTAATCCCTGGTTTTGCTTTCCATGGTTTCAGTTACCTGTGGTCAACTGTGGTCTGAAAGTATTACATGGAAAATTCAGGAAATAAACAGTTCATCAATTTTAAATTATGTCCTGTCGGGGGTAGTGGAATGGATTCCCGCACAGTCCTGCTCAACCCTCTCAAGACGTGATGAACCATTCCTTTGATCAGCAGATCCATGCTGCACAGGCCCCCCCACTCATAAGCCACTCCGTAGCTGTCCACTGTCACGGTCTCACAGTGTTTGTGTTCAAGTGACCCTTATTGCGCTTAATAATGACGCCAAAATGAAAGGATCGTGACACTGGCGATTTGGCTGTGCCAAAAAGAAGCTAAACAGTGCTTCCTACAAATGAAAGATAAGGAAAGAAAAAGATCATAGGCTGAGTTTGCTAAGATCTTTGAGAAAAAAGAAAAAGTAGTTTAGTTTTGCTGTCCCTGTCAACCCGAGAAAGTTCAGGTCACCAAGTTTGATGAGGGCTCAGTTAAGATAAAAAAGGCATCGAATTTGTGGTTGGCGGATGTAAAGAGAAACATGTTCTGATGGATGATTTTTGGGTTCAGAGCTCTCTGCAGTCTCAGGCCCCCAAGAATATACACCCCATTGATAAGAAGGGGGACCTTAGCACAGAGAGCAAAATGTCGGTCACCAGAGGTGAGTTTGGGGTGAGGGGAGGAAATGGGGTGATGGAGGTCACAAGATACAAAGTTTTGAGCATGTACGATAAACAAGTCCAGAGATCCAGTGTACACATGAGGACCGTGGCTAATAAAACTGTACTGAACTCGGGATTCATGCCAAATGAGATGGCAGCTGTTCTTGCCGCAAAAAACAGGTAATTTTATAAAATAATGGACATGTCAATTTGCTGCACTAGAGTAATTTTTTTGCTATCTGTATGAATCCCGTAGCATCATGTTGTGTTCCTGAAACACGGTAAAGTTTAGCACCACGATAACCCCAGCAGACTCAGGCACCAGATTATCTGGTTTCAAATACCAGTCTGCCACTTAGAAGTTGGGAAATCTTGGGCAAATGACTTATTCTCTCTGTCCTTCAGTTACTTAATATGTAAAATACATAATAATAGAACCTATCTCATAAAGTTGATATGAGGATAAAATAAGTTAATGTAAGTATGTGCCGTGCTTAACACAGTGTGGATTCACATAACATAGTAAATGGTACCTAAGTATTTGCTATTATTAGCTATTATTATTTAATATTACGTATTTACTTCTCTCTTTTTCTCTGTCTACTAGACTGAAAGTTCCATAAGGTCAGGGATTTTGAACGTTCTATATACACAGACACATTTATAGCTGTCTGTATCTATTGTCCACGTATATACTTTTATATATACAGAGAGAGACAGAGAGAAATACTGCAATTCTTAGCAACTACAACAGTGTTGGGCATATGGAAGGAAATGAAGAAACGTGTGTTGAGTGGACCTCGGTTCTACGTTGGAGCAGAGGATCCTGAACATCAGGCTCTGTCAGTCTTTCTTAATATCCAGCGTAGTCCACAGAGAGGAATCCTCCAGTTCTGCTGATGGCATCATCCTGGCTGCCTGTGATCTCATTCAGCAGGCTATGGTTTCATTTTCCAGTATGTAGATTTCCATTTAATCTATCTTGCTTTGCTGCAATGGCTAGCACGCCGGGTTCAAAGACACTTTAGTTAAACCTCTCCAGACATCAAAGCCCAGCCCCCAGGGGGAAGGATGTAGAGTGACTTGGCCAAGAGGGTGGCAAAGATGTTCTAGGTGCCTAAGGGTTTTTGGTAGAGATTCTCATCATTGCTCCTTTCCTGCCTCTTGTTCACCTCTAGGGAAATGGAAATGTCTTCATGGTCCACAAAAGTCTGAGCCACCCAGAGTGCTACGGCATCCAACCTCACACCCTCCTAGAAAATCCCTGAAGTCCTTGAAGGTAGTCACCCCTCCTCAGTCTCCATTCTAGTGTTCAAAATGGAATTGGCGTCTTCCTGTTGTCCACTCCTCTCACATTTTCTTTGTTCGTGTGAATTTGTACCTAGACAAAATCTTCAAGTCTTTTCAGCGAGGTTTTGGGAGTCATATGTGAGTTTAAATTACTGTGCTTAACAAGCTCTTGGTCTTTCTATTATGATAAGTGCTTCACCCTGCCTGCTGATGAGGAGGAGAGGTAAGATAAGAAAAAAATTTGATTTTATGAAAAATGAGTATGAGTTAATTAGCATATCCGGGCTTTCTAGATAAAAGAAAACCCACGAGAAAAATATGACCCTTTCATAAATTGTTTAAGAAATGTCCAGCGTGAATTTAGAATGCTGGTATCTCTCGTTCATTGAGATAAGGTCATTTTCTATGAGCAAAGTTCTTAATAAAGAGTTTATACCAGCATCACCTGGGGGAGATTTTTGAAGCACATAATCCTGTATTCTATACCAAGCTCTTTGCATTAGAATACCCACGGTCAGGTTAAAATATAAATTTTCAAAAGCACTGCAAGTACATCTAATGCATATAATTAACAAGAACTATTGGACTAGAACTATTGAACTAAATACACCAAAACTTAGTGATATAAATTGAAAATCACTTTTTCCGTGTAGTACCTTTAATGACAAGATGAGTCATTTATATTTCATTGATTCCTTCAATAGATATTTAAAACAATCTTATTATATTCCCTGTCATCAGTGGACTCATTCTCTAATAGGGGCATCTTGCCATTACATTTTAGTGAAAAGTGATGAGGACAGTGCTGTCTGTACCAAAATGAAGTGACACATGTACTTTTTCATGGGTCCATGACGTATTCTTCCAGCCTGATATCCACTGTAATAGTAAAACAACAGCACTGACAAACTCCTCTAAAGATAGCAGTGAAGACTGAAGTAGAAGCAGCATCACAGGGATGCCATGATCCCTGTACGAAATCTTCCCCCAAACCCAAGCAAGGCACACAGTGTGGAAGACACAGTGATCGCTTAGCTTTTGGGGGTAACACCATCAACACACCAGTCCAGCTACAATTGCATAGCATACTATTCACGTCTAAAATTAACTTTTTTAGAGCAAGGAAAGATACAGAATTAATAAATCAAAATAAACAAACAAATAATCAACCAAAAAAATAAATAAAGATGGAGGGCAATTCTTATTGGTACTATTGAGAGAACCCTTCTCTTACTTCTATTTTTCCTTGCAGAGAGATAGCTATAAGTATAGCATTTTTTGCCTTTTCTTTGCCCTTTTCTACAAAGAGATAACTTTATTATCTGACTGGTAATTTTAGGAGCAATATCTAGATATTTATAACTTATCACCTTTCCCCATCTTTCCTTTTGGAAATTACTTATCTGTACAGAGTATATATTTCATTCTGATATTTACTACGTGATAAAAGGAGGCTATTCCATGGAGGTAAACTCCTGAATTTGCTCAACACTACCCAAACAGAAGGGTGAAATTGCTTAACTGTGGAGTATAATATGAGAAAACTTCTCCTTGCTATACACCTAAACCACATCCTGCACTTTCTGAGTTAATAATAAAATACATACTGGGGCCACATTTCATCCACCTGATTCCTTAGTCACAGGTAGAATTATTAGCCTTCTGAAACACCAACCTTTTTCTAGATACTTAGATTTTAATATCAAAGGCCTCAAAACTTAGAGAAGAAATCTTCACATTGATGCTTCTTTTAAAAATGGTTGTTTGATGATCCCTGTGACGGAATTAGCAGCAGTACTGGCATTTATGAAGTGTTTACTACAAAAAAAAAAAAAAAAGAAAGGTGACTTTATTTGATCTTCACAATTTCAAGAGATGAATGTAATCAGTGTTGCAATGCCAGTGAGGTGAAAACTGAGTCTTAAAGAGGTGAACCAACATTCTCCACACTACAAATCCATAATGAATGAGACTCGAGATGAACTAAGGAAACCCACTTCCCACCCTTTGTCCCTCACCACTACCTACTTATTCTTCGACATGTTGTTCTTAGTCATGTTGGGATGATTATTTTACAGCCTGTCATATCCTTGGTTTTGATACTTCCTGCTAGCCAATGATCAAATGAATTTATATACTTGGTTATATTTTACATAATTTTAATCTGCAAATAATTTCACTCCCACCTTCCTTTGGGAGCTATGATGATGCCAGCCACATTTTATTTTGTAGCACAGCTCAGAGAAAGCAGTATAACATAGTACAAAGGGAAGTGGGATAAATTCAAAAACATGAGTTCAAATTTCAGTTTTATCACTTATTAGCTAAAATACACATCTGTCGGGCATGAGGAAGAGCTATTCCGTTGGCTTGCAGTATTTTGTCACTCATTCAGAACATCTCTCAGCAACCATCTCTATTGCTTCCAACCTTTCATGTATTTGATTTAGGCCAACAGACATCTGTGACCTTGATTATGAACTTTCAAACAAGAAATACAAAAAAAAAATAGAAAAAATGAATAGAATCCTAAAGGTAAATACAATTTAAACAAGTAACATGCTTGATAATTACTTATAAGCTAAAGTATACAACAGCAGGTCCAAATACTCCAAAAAATACTATTATCGCAGCCTATCTCAATGATGGATGTATTCTGTTTGGATTTATCAAAAGAGCAGTCTCAGAGAGAATAATAATTTCATCTAGACATTTGTAATTTTAGGGCACGGAGTATCTTATAAGTTATTTTCATTGAGTGAAAAGTGGATCTTCACTACACCAAGTAAGGGATAGAGTTACCCTGTCTCTAGCCCATCAACCAACTCAGAGGCACACATACAAACACGTGCAGAACCAAGTGTTCCTGCAGATTTTCCACATAGCAGCATCACTGCAGGAACTCAGCACCACAAGTCTTTCCAATTTTGACTATACTTAGACAAAGGTTAAATTATTTTGCCAAAATCCATAACTAGACTACACTTTGAGGATAATTACGCTGCCACTACATGTTGAGCAAGCTAAAGACAATTCAAGCCTGTGATTTATTCCTTACCATTAGTCCCATCTTATAAGGTTGTCTATATTAATTGAATCATTGTGATATTTTCATTGACTCGCTCTCTGCACTGAATCACAATACTAATGGATCAAAGTCCCAACTAGCTCCTAGAAAATGTGTTTAGTGAGTAAAACCCGATTTTCCCAATACAAATAAAGGGAAGAACATCAGGGTGCCTTCCCTGTATTTGGTCACTAGTAGCACCCAGTGACTACTGGCATGTAAATAGTACTTATGTATTATAAATCAGGATTCTCAAGAAGATCAGTTTTTAAATGACTTTGGAAGTAAAAGATCTGAATATTGATTTACTAATAATTATCAGATCCTATATTCCTTAGAAAGGATTTCTATTTTTCCACTGTGGGGAGCAAAAACTAATTTCTGTGGTTCCTCTACTCATTCCCCTACTCTCTTCTGAGCTTCCTCCCTACCATTTACTACTGCCCTTCTAGGTTGCAAATATTTTCATGTCCTCGTAAATTTTCTCTTCCTCTCTCTCTTTTAACTAGATATTATCTTCACAATCTTCCTATGCACCCCACTGTCAATCTTTACTAACAAATTAATATCCACTATGTAACATTTCTAATACTTTAGTGACATCATCATTGAATTGCTGAGATCTAATGATATTCACCTAGTCTATAATAATTCAGTCCCTCATTGCTGTTTTCTATGTTCCATTCTCGCCACAGACTTGCAACTATCTCATTTAATCATGTAATGTACATGGCTAGGCTCAGTGGTTGATGCCTGCAATTCTAGCATTTTAGGAGGCCAAATTGAGAGGATCAGTTGAGGTCAGGAGTTCAATACCAGCTGGACAACATAGGGAGACCCAAATCTACAAACTTTTTTAAAAATTAGCAGAGTATGGTAGCATATATCTGTAGTTCTATCTACTGGGAGGCTGAGGCTGAAAGATTGCTTTAGCCTAGGAGTTTGAGATTTCAGAGAGCTATGATTGTATCACTGCACTCTAGGCCAGGTGACAGAGTAAGTCATTATCTCAAAATGATAATAATAATGACTTAATGTATACATGATTCCACTGCTACTAACAAATTACTAAAAATTATTACTTAGTCATTTTCTATATGTCGGGAATGCTACTCAATGACTTATACACATGGTCTCCTTAGGTAACAACCCCGTGGTGTAGAACACAGGTTCCCTGGGAACACTGAGTTTATCTATTGAGTTCACTATTATATTTCCAAAGAATAATACAGTGCATGGCTGGTAATTTTTGCTCTATTAAATATTTATTAAATATATAATATGCAGTGCTATTAATTCCATTCACATAAATAAAGAGAGGAAAAATGTGTCATATAACTTGCATAAAGCCAGTTTACTAAACTTCAAACATATAATTCAAGGAAAAATATTTCTAACTCCATATTCCACTCTTGAATGCTATCATATGTTGATTTACATATCTTGCCTTTTCTCTGTCTTGTGAGTAAATAAATTCAATTTTATTTATATATCTGTCTGCGTTTAAAAATGACTTTATCATATTAATTATTCTCTTGGTGGAATCCTCAATTTTTCCCTTATCTAATGAATTTTTATAGAATACATGAAGAAATGAATGAACCGAGAACTGTGTTATGCTGTAAGAATGCACAACGATCCGAATTTACATTAAGACAGGTATGTTATCAACCATAGAAAAATGTCTCAGAAAGGACTTATTCTTTCTCTGACTTTGTATTCTGCAAGAGGGGGGAAAAAGGAAGCAAATTTTCATAAATGAAATGTAGTGGTAGCTTTATAGTTCAACTAGTTTTGTGTTAGTTAATAGTTAATTAATTATTTTTTAATACTTCAAACACAGTACATCAGTCTACAAGCATGAGGGTAATATGGACATGTCAGAGGATAGAGTATGGTGATATGTATCACTGAATGAATTAACTAGTTTGCAAAGAGACTATGCAAACAATATTGCAAATAAAATTAGGAATTTTTATTGCACAGTGGAAATGTTCTCTGAGGAAGTTCAGGGGTGTTTGATAGAAGTGATTTTGATATAGATGTACACCATTTTTTCCTTTTTTTTATTAAGTCAAATACATATAGATTATGAATACATTTATGCATATGTGGGGCACAATATGCTGATTTTTTTTTTATACAATCTGTTGTGGTTAGGTCAAACTAATCAACATGGATGTACACTGTTTATTGATCACTCCAATAAATTTTACAATGTCTAGTATATTCACACATTTAGCTCTTCATGCCAACAAAAGACCATACTTATGAAGGGGATACCTCAAATATTTGGATGCACAATAATGTCAAGAATAAGAAGACATACATATCACCAAACCATGCCCATCATGGTTAGTTTTATGTTGAATTCCCAGGTATTCAATCAAATAGTAACTTGGAGATTTTGTAGATATAAGTAAAGTCCATAGTCAATTGGCTTTAAGGAAGAGAGAATTTCTAGGTCATCTGAGTGGGCCTCATTCAGTTGACAGGCTGTAAGAATAAAGCTGAGACTTTCCTTAGTAAGAAGAAATTCCACCTGGAAACAGCAGCTTCTGCTCTCATCATGCCTAAGAGCTCCAGCCTATCCTTTCTACCTACCCTACAGATTTCAGACTTGCCTTTCAATATTGAAGCCTGTTTCTTATAATAAATCTCTTTATGTAGACAGATAGAATGATAGATAATTAGATGGATGATTGACAGATGACATATAGCTGATAGATTCTTCTACTGCTTCCAATTTTCTGATTGAACCCTGACTACTACAATGCCATGTGGATTTATGATAAAAAAGATGGAGAACCATGTGTGTGTGTGTGTGTGTGTGTGTGTGTGTTGCGAAGACTTATTCAATCACATAATGCTCATCATCCTAAAAAATTATTGACAAAGCTTTTCTGTTTTATGAAGCACTGGGCTGATCCTTGAGGTACAGTAAATATAAATTTAGTCTTCTTCTCTCCATAATACACACAAGATGAAGGTTTGTCAATATTTCAGTACAGTCTTTTGAACATTTATCAGTCAGCATTGGCAGTTTTGACAGGATAACTACTTGCTGAATAGCAAAAGCAGAAGCACTAAGCCATCATTTTTGCACAGGTTATTACTTTGAGATGAGTATTATTTAAGATAACTTCCCTCCTTATAACTTTCTCAGACTCTCTACCATTTCAGTGGTGAAGTTCTTTGATGTAAATTTCATCTGTATGTAGTATATTCAATATCGATGCTTTTTATAAGTAGGTCTTTGAAGTCAAAGATGTTTTTATATTCCTTAATACATCAAGGTATCAGATACGCTACAATTTTTAAAATTTTTTGAGCTAACACATCATGCTGTGCTCATACAGTTTCTTTGCATTGGTGTCACATTAATATTTTAACATGCAAATGAAAGGTGCTATAGAATTTGATGATGTTGCTGCCATAAAATATGTTTCTGAAACTATTTTCCAAGCTCCATTGCAAGTGCCATTCAAATAAAAATGTCATGCGTTGTTCAGTAATAACAGAGTAGACATTTTTTATTTTTTATATTTTTTCAGTGAAGATCAGAAAAAGCTTATTTCAAATTTTATTGAAAAGGATGGGCAGAGCATAGACAAGAGAATGGAAGACACACATCCATACCTAATATGGAACTATTTCTACATCATTCCATATGCATAGGTTTGATTCACCCTTGTTACAAGTTTGTATTCTTAAGCGAAGGATAAGAATAAACTCATCAGCTAGGGAAGAAGTACATTTGCATGATATCAAGTCCTATAACTCATTAGTGTTTTTCTAATCAGCTCATCTGAATAAGGGATGATGATGATGATGGTGATGATGATGAAAATGAAGAGACAGGAGAGCAATAACTATTTTTGCATAGTAAGGCTTGTCTATAAGAGCAAAGTCCAATTAGCTGGAATAGAAAAAATTCACCCCATATGATTTGTTTATCTATGCAGCTGCATAATGTTGATGGGAATCAGGAATGCAAGTTTTTTTTGTTTGTTTGTTTGTTCACCATTTCATGTTTGCCTCTGATGATTTGGAATTTCTTTTCTTTTTTTTTTTTTTTTTTTTGGCAGTTTTTGGCCAGGGCCGGGTTTGAACCCACCACCCCCAGCATACAGGGCTGGCGCCCTACTCCTACTCCTTGAGCCACAGGCGCCACCCGGTGATTTGGAATTTCAATCTGATTTGCCCATAAGCAAGCTATGATGAAATGCAGTCAAGGGTGAAGTTAAAAAAAACAATGAAAGGGTTCTTGGTATAAGTCAGGCCTAAATTCATTTATTAATGACCAATAAATAAAATTATATTAGAAATCTTTATAAAAGAAGAAAATAAATAATAGCATTAAAAAGCATTCAAAATAATACAAGGTTCTCAATAATGATCAATATGAATTAATGTACTATTTAATGAAAAACTTTAAGGATTATGTGTGGTATGAAAAAAAGTACAGATTTTAAAAAATTATTTAAGTTAATATTGGCTGTTATATTTAAACCCAGAAATTATTCATAAAATACTAGGTATTTACAACAGAGAATTATAATGATCATCTATATTAAGAAAATTACTCAAGTTCTAGATCTACATTATGCCTCACTGAATTTTAAACTAAATTGATTAAATAGAAACCTGAAATGGCAAAAAATAGTTACATTTTTCTTTATTTAAAGCACCGCCATATTTATGCAAATGTCTGCCCCACCTCTCACCTCCCAAAAAGGAGGCAATGAAGTCTGTAAGTTGTATGGGTAGATAAAAGAAAAAGGTATGGCAGACTGGTGAGAAATGAGACAAGTTGAGTTAGGCTGTAAATTTTTAGATGATTAGATAGGATATAAAAAAGGCAATCAATTTAGAAAGGCAGTGAAGACTTTACTAAGTCTTTACTTTCTGCTAGTGATTAACATTGCAGACCTAAACACAGAAGATGGATTCAAGGGAGAGCCCTGGAGCAACTGGAAGAAGAGCTTTCTCTTGAATTCCAAGCACTAGCAGAATGAGGAATATTCCTGAGAACAGAGTAAAAATTGGGTACTTCTATGAACTGAACAGCAAACCACAATAAGAATTTGAATAATGAAGAATTCTCATGGACCTAATGGAAAGTTTAGTTTCACCCCATATAAATAAGTTATTTGTAAAAGGCAGTGGTGTTTTGGGAAAACAACATATGTGAAATCTAAAGAATTGGGGTATGGTTTCATTTAAACACACAACTTCTGTGTGACCTTAGAAAAGACAAATCCAAGTCTTGTCCAGCAAGGAAGCATCTACAAAATCCTGATCACACAAATTCTCATTCAATGACCCTGCCATGAGTAACCTAAATGTTCACTAGCAAAAAAATAAAGTCATTTAAAAAACAGATGAAATTCTACTTCTTGGATTAGTCAAAGAGAATTTGGTATTTCCCTTGAAATCTTTATACAACTTCTAAATTTTTTGTTTTGTATTTATTTATTCCACAACCAATATATATTTTATAAAGGAAATAGGAAAATTGAACAAAAAACAAATTTACAAGAAATCCTAAAATGTAGAAATATTTATTTTTATATACATGAATATGCATATGTATTTGCAGAACTTACAATTAAGTTTTGTCCACAACATATTTACCATTTTACATGTTTTTAAATGTCTTACTGTGAAATATACTGTATGCATTAAAAAATATAATAGTGTGAATAGTTTAAGGAATAATAATGAGACAAATACACATATTCTTACCATTTGGCTAAAGAGTGGGAAGATTAGTGTCTATTTACTGATAAATGACAGAGCAAAATCCTTCTACTTTTTTCCTTGCTCTTCAGGAATATATGATTTATTCCTTGAATTTTTACATATGTTTGAGACTCATCTTGTCATACCTTATTAAAATAACTTCATGCAAATTATATTATAAATAACTTGGTATGAAATCTTTTCAATATTATCTTCCTATCTAAAACATGACACATATATATGTTTTTAACTGTGAAATTTTGAATGCCATTTTATTTTTTCTCATAAACATGTTGTACATTGTATAAGATATGCCATTATATTTTGCTATTGTAATCGCTCTTTTTTAACTGATTTTTTTTTTTTTTTTTTTTAGAGACAGAGTCTCACTTTGTCGCCCTTGCTGGAGCGCCGTGGCATCATACAGCTCACAGCAGCCTCCAACTCTTGGGCTTAGGTGATTCTCTTGCCTCAGCCTCCCGAGTAGTTGGGACTACAGGCGCCCGCCACAATGCCTGGCTATTTCTTATTGCAGTTTGACCAGGGCCGGGTTTGAACCACCACCCTATGTATATGGGGCCGGCGCCCTACTCACTGAGTTAGAGGCGCCACCCTTAATTGAATATTTTTAGTTGCTGCTTAATCTCTGTGTTGTCTCAAAAAAAATACAGAGCTCCTATGTACCCTTTTACTTGCTATTTCCAATGGGAACATGTTACAGAACTATAGCACAATATTACAAACAGGCCATTGGCATTGATGCAGTCAAGCCAAAGAAAATTCACAGCCTTCCTACAAAGACCCCATTGTCGCCCTTTCTTAGCAGCACCTATATCATATCCCACAATTCCTAATCTTCACCAACCACTAACTAATATATTCTTTACTTCTATAATTTTTCCATTTTAAGGACATTATGCATGTATATTGGGATCATACAGTATATGAACTTAGGGGATTAAACAATTCTGTATAGATTCATCGAAGCAACTCACCAGTTGAAAAATCACTGCACTAGAGTTTAACGTGAAGTAGTTACTCCATTCACTTTATCTCTGGCCATTCCAGAACCTATACTCTTCCATGCAAGTTTTAGGGTATGTGAGTTTATGTATACAAAAATTTTACCAGAAATTATATTAAACCTAAAGATCAATTTGTGGTTCATAAATATCTTCTAATCCATGGATTTAGTAAGTATCTCTATTTATTTAAGTTTTCTTAGATTTCTCTGATCTCTTGTATTATCACAATATCAACATATGCTGCTGAGTTGATTGTGTTTCCTTTTCTCTAAAGTGAATTCAGGTGGTATTTTGCTCCTACTTTTCATTTCTACATTTTCACTTTTTGTATTATATATGGAAATAAAATTGATATCCGGGTGTTTATTTGGTTTTGCATGTTGTAAATTATTAAATATATATTTTATATGATTTTCTTATACATTGAAACAATTTATTTTGGCATTGATTTTTGTACTTACCAAACTTGCCAAATTTTCTAAATCAAACAACATTTGAGCAAATTGCATCAAATATTCTGTTCAGGAGAACATCTGATCATTTAAAAATATTAACAGTTTTTTCTCTTTCTTGATTTTATATTAATTTTAATTTTTTCTAATTTTATCCTATTTTTAATTTTTTTCTGTATTATTAAAATGGATGGGTTCTTTAATAACAGTAAAATTACTTAAAAGAATTGATAATAGAAAAATTTATGTCTCGAACCTTATTCAAAAGTATAATTTCAGCATTTATTGTTTAGAATGTCATTGTTAGAATGTTATGTAATTCTTTATGGAAAATTGTTTGTTGAAAGGTGGTTCCTGTGGCTCAATGGATAGGGCACCGGCCCCATATACCAAGGATGGTGGGTTTGAACCCGGCCCCTGACAAACTTTAATTAAAAAATAGCCGGAAATTGTGGCAGGCACCTGTAGTCCCAGCTACTCGGGAGGCTGAGGCAGGAGAATCGCCTAAGCCCAAGAGCTGGAGGTTGCTGTGAGCTGTGAAGCCATGGCACTCTACCAAGAGTGACAGAGTGAGACTCTGTCTCTAAAAAAAGAAAAGAAAAGCAAAGAAAATTTTATTGAAAATTTTGCTAAGAAGTTATTTTTCATCTTATATTAATAATTTTAGCTTTACAATTTTGAACTTTATAGAGTATTTATGTCTGCATCTGAATATGTTTTTTCTCCTTTAAAAATGTTTTGTAGCTAATTTGGGTTTTTTTGGTCTTAGGCTAAGTTTGCATTCCTGAAATAAACACAACTTTTTCATGGTATGGTATCCCTTCTGTAATTTGGTGTACTAGTAACATTTTGTTTAGGATATTATCATTTATGCTTCAGAGTGGGATACACACGTAATTTTTCTTTCTTGATTAGTCCTTACTTGGTTTGAAATCAAGGTTTTATTTTTCTTATAAAATACATTTAAGGGTGCTTTTTATTTTGTTCTACTCCAAAAGCTTTTGTATAAAATCAAACTTACCTGTTTATTGAATACTTCGTAGAACTATACTATAACGACATTCAGGGAAGACTTTAACATTTAGAGGCAATTTCTTTAATGTTTATACTTCATTTGGGTTTACTATTTATTTTAGAGTCAAACTGATAAATAGCAATTTTCTGTAAATGCAGTTCTCCAACTAAGTTTTTAATTGGTATAAAAATATTCATAAATCTGTCTTCACTATAAAATTTTGTGTTATGATATAACATATATACAGAAAGTGCATAAAACAAGTGTAGCTTAGTAATTGCCTAACAAGCAAACACTTGTATGTTCTTAATGTACAGCAAGAGAAAGGGCAGGGAGTGGTGGCTCATTGCCATAATCCCAGCACTTCGAGAGGCCAAGCTGAGTGGATCACTGGAGACCAGAATTTCGAGACTAACCTGAGCAATTTAGCAAGAACTTGTATCTAAAATAATAAGAAACTTAACCAATCACGTACCTGCAGTTCCAGCTACTAAGGAGGCTGAGGTGGGAAGAGCCTTGAGCCTAGGACTCCGAGGCTGCAATGAGCTAGGATCACAGCACTGCACTCTACCATGGGAGACAGAAAAGTACCCCATTGCTAAAATGAAATAATAAAAAATTGGAACATTTCTAGCACCTCAGAAACAAAAGGGACTCTTTACAATACCAAAACCTTCTTCTCAGAAACAGATTATTACCCTGATGTTTGTTGTAATCACTTCATTTTCCCCCCTTTTTCATTTTTCCTCTTAACTCCATAATTAAGAATTATTAATCAATGGCAGTACCTGTGGCTCAAAGAAGTAGGGCGCCAGTCCCATATGCTGGACAGGGTGGGATCAAAACCAGCCTTGGCCAAAAAATGCAAAAAAAAAAAAGAAAAGAATTATTAATCATTATAGCTTAATGTTGCCTTTTTATACTTTATATTAAAACAATCATGCAGTATGTGCTATCTCTGACTTCTTTTTATGTTCAATATTAGTTTAGAAAGATTCAACCATACTTTGAGATGTTATAGTATTTCATTCATTTTCAATTCTGTATAGGGATACATACATATACATTGTATGATTTTGCACAATTTATTTGTCCATTCAAATGTTAATTATAACTGAAAGCTTTGCCACAGTCATTGACTAGTTTGTATCAAGAAGAATTAAGTTGAATACATTAAGATTCATGCTTCTCATTCAAGCATGAATCCTATGTATTCAACTTTGATATGAGTACAATTAATGACAATTCCTGACACAGTGGGGCATGGGGGAAGGGGAGAGCAGACAGAGAGAGCAGGAGGGAGAGGGTGAGGGAAAGAAAATAAAAAAAAAAAAAGGAAAGAAAATAGTGGCTAAGCCTCACATACATTGGATTCAATTTTGACCAAAGTACGTTACTTAAACAATTTTTAATTCAACTTGTTAATATGTTGCTTAGGATATTGCATCCTCATTTATAAGTGAAATATGTTTGTAATTTCCCTTTATAACAATATATTTCCTCTAATTTTAATATCAGGTATATCCAGATTAAGTAGAATATTTTTGAAGTATTTCTTCTTTTTCTATTGTCTGTAAGATTTGGCATGATCTGTTTTTTGAAATTATCTTTTACTTTAATTTATATAATATTAGTTGTCTATTTTTTGAGACTTTGGGAAAAAAAATAAGAAGTTAACTGATGTCTCCATACTGAGCCTCAAAGTCAAAGAATTCTATAATAGACATGCTCTTATTTGACAATATGAACATTACTTTCTTTGCATTATTATTATTAATATTGCTTAATATTTTGATACAGTAATTGTCTGATTTCTTGCAGTAATCATCTGATTTCTTTTCTTTTCTTTTTTTTTAAACTTTATAAAAGTACTTTTTTTTTAAATTATTTTTTATTGAGTCATAACTGTGTACAATAATTCAGTCTTGGAGTACAGTGTGCAGGCTTCCCATACAATCGGAGATATTTTTATCAACCTGATTAATATAACATTCATGATATTTTCTCATTTAC
>CAUYRH010182268.1:0-26946 GCA_963574655.1 Perodicticus potto | reverse complement strand
AGGGTACACAGAACCAGGTTACATTGATTGCTTTTGTTAGATAAGGACCCTCTTAGAATTATGTCCTGCCCGCAAAAAGTGCACCACACCCCTTGTCCCCCCATCCCCTCCCTTCTTCCCTTTCTCAGCTCTCCCCATCCCTTACTCCCCACCATGATTGAGGACCTTAATTGTCCTCATATCAGAATTGAGTACATAGGATTCTTGTTTCTCCATTCTTGTGATGCTTTATTAAGAATAATGTGTTCCACTTCTATCCAGTTTAATACAAAAGACGTAAAGTCTCCATCTTTTTTAGTGGCTGAATAGTATTCCATGGTATACATATACCATAGCTTGTTAATCTATTCCTCGGTTGGTGGGGCATTTAGGCTGTTTACACATTTTGGCGATTGTAAGTTGAGCTGCAATAAGCAGTTCTAGTTCCCTATGGTAAAAGGATTTGAAAATTTCAAAATAAGAAGTGGATAGGGAGAGCCCTCCCAGGTGCTGGTGACACTGAGAACTGTCACCTGCCTGCCCCTGGTCAACTCCTTCTCCTCCACACACCTCACCTGTGCCAGGTCCTCCTACTAGAATACCCGCCCAGGGAGGGTTGTGGAGGCATTTTGGGTCTTGTTTATATTCCGCTGCCATCCTGTGCTCCCTACCTCCTTTCTGAGGGGGGAAACCATTTGCCAAGTCTGTCAAGAGGGTTTGGGGGAATGGCAGGGTATATGGCTCCTTGCCTAGCATCTGATCCATGGAAAGTGAAGTGCTCTCCCTTTTCTGGTAGGTCCTTCTGGAGGCCCCAAGCCCAGTCAGATGCTTATCCAGTAGGCCTGGAGAGGTGAAGGATGGTGAGCAGTAGCTGGCTAGGATCCTGGAGGGCTGACATGGATCATAGTGCTCTCCTGGGCCTCTATTGGCCTTTGTCAGGGCTCCAGGCCTGGGTTGGTCCCTTTCCTTATGGCTGCCTGGGTGAGCCTGGTGCTGCTGCCTATATTACTGGCTGCTGTGCCAAGTGGTTCCACAGCCCTTTCTTGCTGTTTAATTCTCAAAAGGACCTTTGGAGTGGGTGGTACTGTTGTCCCTCTTCCAGGTGAAGGAGCTGAATTCCCTGCCACAAGGCCACCAGCAGAAGAGGCACGTGGTGTCAGGACTTTCCCTCCATCTCCAACTGTGGTCAGCTGCCTCTAGAATGAATGACGTCAGCTTACCGATCATCATCCACATCTTTTGTGGATTGTGACAAATTGAGAAGGTAAAGCTGTCTGGGCCTTGCTTCTTCACCCTGCAGTGGGGGATCTTCCAGATCCCTTGAGCAATGTCCTCAGGGAAAACCTAGAGGAGGGTGGAGGCTCATCCCTTGCCTGTCTGCCTATGGCTTCCATCCCCCCATGGTTCTGATGGTTCTGTCCCCCTAAAGCCTTTGTCCTCATGTGGCTTTTGTTCCCCCATAGCTTCTTTTTTCCCCTGACTGTCCCCTTCTACTAATGGGAAACACCAAGAAGTGCAAAGAAAAAGTGTCTTGGCCAGGGACGAAGACACTTTGGATGAGTTGAGGGTAGGGCCTAGCTGGTCAGATGCTGTCTAGCCCCTCCATCCTTTCCTTGGAGACAGGAAGGGGCTGAGCTGGGGTCACTTCAGCTTAGAGTGGATTTGGCATTCTTGGAAGAGGTAAGAAATGTCAACATTCTTTCCACAGATTCTGTGTTTTCCTTCTTTGGAGTTTTACTCTTTCTTAGTCACTCTCTGACAGAAATGAAAGTGTCATGGTCCATCTGCCCAGCAGGAGAAAATGACGATGGTGGTGATAGATAGTAATGATGATGATGGTGATGGTAATTGTTATGATAGTGATAATAATGGTGGATATGGTGATGTGGTGATGATGATGATAGTGATGATAGTGATGATAGTGATGGTGATTATGGTGATGATGAGTATGACAAGCAGTAAACTGTCTCTACAGGCACTTGGTGTGTGTGAGGCGCTGTGGTAGGCATGGTGCATACTACCCCTTCAGTAGTTCTGTCACCAACCTTCTTCTGGATCTCATGATCCACTCTTTGCAGAGTAGGAGTCTGAGACTCAGTGAGACTGATCACATGGTTGTTGGTGGACCAGGGTTTCTATGTGTACTGAATGTCATAAGCCCAGGGAGATATCTCACATGCTGTGCTAGTAGCCCCCCCCCCCCTTTTGCCATCCTGTTAACCCCTTAATCTCCCTACCAGGCTTTTTGTGAGACCACCCAGTGTCTGTGTAGATTTTAAAACTTCTAAATTTGGGCGGTGCCTGTGGCTCATCGAGTAGGGCGCTGGCCCCATGTACCGAAGGTGGCAGGTTCAAGCCCGGACTCGGCTGAACTGCAAAACAGAAAAATAGCCGGGCATTGTGGCAGGTGCCTATAGTCCCAGCTATTCGGGAGGCTGAGGCAAGAGGAATCACCTAGGCCCAGGAGTTGGAGGTTGCTGTGAGCTGTGTGACACTACAGCACTCTACGGAGGGTGATAAAGTGAGACTCTGTCTCTACAAAAAACAAATAAACAACAAAAAAAACCTTCTAAATTCAAAACCTTAAAAAATCCATAGTTTTAGTGGTTGTGTAATACTCTATCATATGCACACATGATCTGGTTTCCTGACTCTTGCTGGCTTGAAATATATGTAGTCCCTCATTTTTTACTGTTTTATTTAACCATGGGAGGTACCACATTAACACGAATCTTTCTGTGCATATCTACTTTTCGCCTTAAAATAGATTTATAGATGTGGAATTGCATACTGAAGGATAAATGTTTCTAAAGCTCTTGATATGTACAGCAGAGGTTCAGGAGGCTCCTTCCCAAGTTAGGAAAAGAGTTCCTGCACCAGCATTGTGGGTTAATGTTATTAAAAGACAAACATTGCTAGAAGGACATGTCTGGTAACAGTTGCTGCCCTCAAATGCATTCCTGCCGGGACAGAGCCCTTACAGTGTGATTGGAATGCCACTGGGTGCTGCAGAGGACTGGGAAATCCAGCGAGGTACTGTCAGCCTGTCTCCCCTGGGGGACTGGGGAGAGTTAAAAGAGGCTACTTTCTTTTTCATTTGAGGCTTTTCCTATAATTAAAGAAAAGATCAAAACAAGGTTATAAAAATTCAAAAATTATAGTTTACATTAAATTAGTGTTCTTTTTTCTGAGACAGAGCCTTACTTTGTTTGCCTCTGTAGAGTGCTGTAGTATCACAGCTCACAGCAACCTCTTGGGCTCAAGTGATTCTCTTACCTCAGCCTCCTGAGTAGTTGGGACTGCAGGCACATGCCACAACACCTGTCTATTTTTAGAAATGGGGTCTCAGTCTTTCTCAAGCTGGTCTCAAACTCCTGAGCTCAAGCAATTCATCAGCCTCAGCCTCCCAGAGTGCTAGGATTACAGGTATGAGCTACCAAGCCTGGCCCCAAAACCAGTGTTTTCAACAATAGAAGAAACCATGAATATAATCCTGCTGTGCTTTTTATAAGAGAATCCCAGACTTGATTGGAAATGCTAGGAGTACTTAGTGCTGAGGGCATGACCAGGCAGTGGTCAGATTTTGGTCATCCCTTGCTGGGCTTCTGTACTAGACCCTCAAGCTACCCTGAAGGCAGCCTGGGCCCATCGAAGCCCGTAGGAAGCCTGTGCCCTGTGGCCTTGCAGGCCACAGCTCTTTGGACAGGGCCATCACTGTCTAGTGTTGTACACTGGTACACTTGGGGCTGGGATTTCATGGTACCCACAAGGAAGCTGCTGCACCCTGTCTGCAGAACAAAGATTCCTGTGGGAAGATCCCAAAAAGTCATTTCCTCTCTGGGGCCTCCTTGCCTGAGGATCTTAGGCAAAAAGCATTGTCTGAAACATAGGAGTGGCAGATTCAGGGTTTTACACAAAGAGGAGAGTGTGGGCTTTGTAGGGAGTAAGCACCTTCCTAGAGAGCAGACAGGTTTCTGTAGCGATTGTGAGGGCGCTTTGGGGCCTCTAGAAGTGTCTGAATGCTGCTCTCCCCTACCCCTTTCAGTTTCCTTTTTCTTAGCCATTTTCTTTCGTGTCTTATCCACTCACCCTGCCCAATTCTGCATTTAACATTCTAATATCTTTCTAGTTTTTGAGCTTTAGGCACTAAATTAGCTTTAAATTTCTTTGGAGTTGATTCAGTTTGGGGATGCTAGGGTCACAATTGGCTCAGACGAATCTAGTCTCCAGCTCAGTCTCACCTAGTTGTGCGGTTAGGCAACACAATACACCTATCACACCTGTGCCATCCAAACTTCCATCCCTCCCTCCCCACTGCACCCTCCTACCTCATTCTCAACCACTGGGGCAGTGATGGCCCTGCCTACAGAGCAAGGTGAATGTGGTGGACTGAGTCTCTCTCTCTCTCTCTCTCTCTCACACACACACACACACACACACACACACACCCCTTCTTGGGCTACATGGGGCATGCAGATAGACACAGACATACACAGACACAGACATGAGCACCTGTGTATATGAACCCACAAAGCAGCATACATCTGCCTGCGAACCCATGCACACACAGACATAAACACAGACACACGTGTATGCTGTATATATACGTACACACACGAGCATAGACACAGACATATAAACACACACATACACAGTACACACATTTTATTTTGTGTTTTCTACCCTAAGAACTTGGACCACACACCTGCTCCTATAACATGCTTTTTTTCATTTAATATTTTCTGACATCTTTCTATGTCAGTATATAAAGATCTACCTCATTTTTTAAGTTGTAAAAGTAGTTGAGCAGCATTCTGGTCACACACTCACCAGATGGCTGCTGTCAGAGTTGATGTCAAGGAAAGAGTCAGGGTCAGTGCCAGCAGTGGGTCTGGCCTGTGTCCCCTAATAGTGTCTGTTCTTTCAGCCATGATGGAAGAGGAGGGGCAGCCTGGTGGTCACCCATTGGTGGGCAAGCCCTGGACCAGGCCTTGGGTGGCTGGCCCCTGGGTGAGGGGTTACTAAGGTGTTTAGGCCTTTAGTTCTCCAGGCTTGTTCTGGACAGCAGAGGGACCCACTTGTGATGACCAGCTCTCTTCCTGCAGTCCTTTGAGGCCTCCTGCACAAAGCAGCAAACACCAACAATTAGAGTCCACACTGCACATCAGCAGGTCCCTGAAGCCTCCTCATGACTCCAGAGGGCAGACAGTAGGAGCCCACTTTACAGGTGGGGAAGCCAAGGCACTACTCCTATATATGTAACAAGCACTAGGACCCAGGGGAACAAATGAGAGGTGGTGATGTGGCTTGCAAGGTCTGGTCCCCATGCCCAGCACCCAGGGCAAATAGCAGTCCTGGCCAAAATGAGGCTGCTTCCTGTCACCTGACCCACCCAGTTCATCCTTCCTACATGGGGGCGGTGGTGCTGAGACAAGGAAGCCCTTAGAGGTGCATCTTTGTGCAAGTGGCTAGCACTGGTCGGGAGCCTGGAGCTGTGTGGGTGCTGCATGGAGAGTGGTGCTGGGCATGGGGACCAGACCTTGCAAGCCACATCACCACCTCTCATTTGTTTCCTTGGGTCCTAGTGCCTGTTACATATATAGGAGTGGTGCCTTGGCTTCCCCACCTATAAAGTGGGCTCCTGCTGTCTGCCCTCTGGAGTCATGAGGAGGCTTCAGGGACCTGCTGATGTACAGTGTGGACTCTAATTTCCAGGCCAGCTGATCCCTGTCATATACCAATCATATTAACACTTTGCCACATGTGTTGTAGATATTTTCCATAGTGTATATGTTAAAGTTTGTTTTGATGATTTGGAGCATAATTTTAATCTATCAGTATTCTTTCTAAGTTTCCTTCCCATGTTTTGTTTGCTTGTTTATAAAGAAAGTCATTTTGCGCTCTAAGAACAAATAATCCCTCACAGTTTGTTTTTGATGGCTTGTCTTTTATACTTGACTCTTTCAACAATTTAGATGTTAACTTCATTTTGCATTCTGAAATAGAATGCACTTCCATTTCCAAAAAAATTTTGGCAAGATGTTTTTTTGGGCTTCAGGCTCTGACATGCAGCAGAGAGCACCTGTCCAGGAACTAAGACCCTCGTGGTCTGAGAAGGTTAGTTTGATAAGTTGGGCACTAGCAGTGACCATTCTACTGAATGCTTACTCTGCACCAGGCCACTCACCCATCTATTTTCCTGGGTTCGCTTGCATATGCAAATCCTTGTCCCCAAGGACAAGGACAGTACTATTCCCAGTGAATGAGTAAGAAGACCATTCTGTGTCTGGGCAGATATTTAACCTCAATTCTTATAAATAGAACTAATAATAATAATCCCCATGATTGTTGGGTTTTTGCAAAATAATGCATTTAGAATTCTTGGACTGCTGTTTGTCTCAGAGTGAGTGATCAGCCATGGTTAGCAATGAAAGAGTGGTGATGGTGAGGGAGGTGATGGTGGTGGTGATGGTAGTGATAATAGTAATGGTGATGATCGTGATGGTGATTATGATGATGGTGATGATAGTGATGATGGTAGTGATATTGTTACTGTGAGGGCCAGGTTATTTTTTCTCTTTCATTGAGATAACACTGACACAACATAAAATTAATCATTTTAAAATGAACAGTTCAGTGTTACTTAGTACATTCACAAAGCTATAGTGGTTGTGATGATGACAATAATAATAGTGATTATAATGCTGGTGATGGTAGTGATGATAATGGTAGTGATAGTATAATGATGGGGATGATGGTGTTGGTTTTGGTAATGGTGATGGTGATCATGGAGGTGATCATGGTGGAGATGAGGATGGTAATGTTATTCTCACAGGCCAGGTTCTTTTTTCTCTTTTATTGAGATAACATTTATGTAACATAAAATAAACTATTTTAAAGTGAACATTTGTCAGTGGCACTTAATACATTCACAATGTTGTACAACTATTGCTTCTTCTTAGTTCCAAAATATTTTAATTCCCAACGGAAACTACATACCTACTGAACATGAACTCCCCATTCCCCTCTTCTGCCACCCTCTGGCACCACTAGTTGGCTTTCTAGTGGTAGATATACCTATTGTGGACATTTCAAATGAGTGGAATAATATAGTATTTCTCCTTTGTGTCTGGGTCTGGCTTCTTTCATTTAGTACAGTGTCTTTGAGATCCATCCACATTGTAGGATCAGAACTTCAGTTATTTTTAAGGTTGAAGGAATAACATTTCATTGTATTCTAAACTACATTTTGTTTATCCATTCATCTACTAATGGGCATTTGGGTTGTTTCTATATTTTGGTTATTGTGAATAATTGGGACAATTTGTATAAGGATTTATTTGTGTACCTATTCTGAATTCTTTTGGCTATATACCTAGGAGTGGAATTGCTGGGTCACATTGTAATTCTGTGTTTAATTTTCAGAGGAAACATCAAACTTTTCCCACAGTTCCCATACCATTTTACATTCCCACCATTGATGTAAGAGGGCTATGAGTTCTGCACATCCTTTTCAACATTTATTTTCCTTTTTAAAGAAGTTATAGCCATCCAGGGGCGGCTCCTGTGGCTCAAAGGAGTAAGGTGTTGGTCCCGTGTATCAGAAGTGGTGGGTTCAAACCCAGCCCCAGCCAAAAACTGCACAAAAAAAAAGCTTAAAATTTATTTTTAAGTATTTTATTCATTTTGATGCTGTTGTAATTAAATTTGGCTTCTTTTTCAGATTATTCATTGCCAATGTATAGCCATCAGCTGTCTTTTGTGTGTTGATATTGCATCCTACAATTTCTGAATTTATTTACTAGCTCTAGAAGGTTTTTTGTGTATGGATTTTTTAAGATTTTTTTTATATAGAATTTTGTCATATGCAAATAAAGATAATTTAATTCTTTCTGATTTGGAATACTTTTATTTCATTTCCTTGGCTAATTACTCTAGCCCAAACTTCCAATACCATGTTCAGTAGCAAGTGTGGCAATGGTAGGTGTTCTGTCTTGTTTTAGGAAAAGCTTTCAGTCTTTCACCATTGTATATAAAACTGGCTGTGGTTTTTTTCCATATATGGCCTTTATTGTGTTGAAGAAGTTCCCTTCCCTTCTCTTCCTAGTTTATAGAGTGTTTTTTTTTAATCATGAAAAGGTATTAAATTTTTTCAAATGCTTTTACCTTATCAATTGAGATGATCATGTAAGATTTTTCTTCATTGTATTAATGTAGTATGGTACACTTGGGCAGGAAGCGGATTTGGGAGAGGACTGAGAGAGATGGGAACAGAAGAGTGAGTCAGGGGGTATACCAGCCTGGGAAAGAGGGCTATGCTGCTCCTGTCTCTTATTCACTTAACGAATTCTGTCCTCATAACGGGGAAAAGAAAAGTACAGCCTCTGCTATTTCAGCCTCCAAGGCAAGGGTCCAGGGTGTCCCATCCTTTTCTTATAATCAGATGTGATCCTTCAGATGTTGGAGAGTTGATATATGTTCAGATGTTGAACCATCCTTGCATTCTTGTGATAAATCCCACTTGGTCATGGTGGATAGTTCCCTTAATATGTTTTTGAATTTTATTTGCTAGCATTTTTTGAGGATTCTTTTATGACAAGAATTTTATTTTACCATAAATCAGAAGAAAAATGTATACAGTAGAACACTGTCCATACAGAATATAACAGCCCTGAATACAAACATCTTGCCAGCTTTTTACAAGCAAGAAGGACTGAGAAGCAGTAACTATGCCTTGACCAGCAGCAATAAATGTCAGTAAACATTTACTGATCATTTTTTCTGAGTTGATGATGAATCTGCTAACACATACCAGCCAGTCCTCACAGAACTAACATGTAGAAGGAAAAGAACAAGCATGCAGGGTCCTTTCTCCCACCCATAAGTCTTCCTGGGCCCTGAGTGTAGACTAGCCATCTTTTACTTTGTGTGACCATTTTCCATCTTCTGGAACTCTACACAGTTACCCAAGAGCAGCAAAATGCCTTGAGACACAGTCTCAAATAGGTGTCAAGCTCCTTCTTCTTGGGCAAGGCCTAGACCTTTAGGAGCTGCTGTTGACCAACACTAGGAGTCCTACTAGGCTCTTCATGGCCTGACAGCTTATAGCAAGAGCCTGACAGCTCCATGCTACTTACAGAACTGCAGAAACCTTACCTCCATCTGAGACCTTTATCGCTGCCATCAGAGAAGTTACTACCTCCCAGCCATACCTAGGGCAGAAGAGACACCAGTCTAAATTATGTCACTGGCTTTAGCCAGCCTTGGGAACCTGTTCCTTTTCATGACCCTCCAAATAAGTCACCCACCAACACACCACTCAGGTGTCACATCTTTCTAGAAACCTTCCCACTTCCCCCATGCAGAATGTGTTAGACAGTCTTGTCTCATAAACCACCAGCACTATCTGCTTTCTTGAGGATTTTTGTATCAGTATTCATAAAAGATATTGGTCAGTAGTTTTCTTATGAACTCAGGGTGATGCTGGCTTCTTCACAGAATGAGTTAGAAAATGTTTCCTCTTTTATTTTCTGGGAGAGTTCGAAAGGACTGGTATTATTCTTTAAATGTTGAATAGAATTCCCTAGCAGTGGTTTTGAAGTTTTTTTGATAGGGGAGTTTTTGATTACTGATTTAATCTCTTTATTATTAAAAATCTGTTCAAATTTTCTATTTCTTTTTTGAATCAGTTTTGGTCACCTATGTGCTTCTAGAAATTTGTCTTTTTAATTCAAGTTATCTAATTTGTCGGCCTATAATTGTTCATAGTGTTCTCTTATAAACTTTTTTTATAATTAGGGTAGGCAGTAATTACGTCTTTACTTTCATTTCTGATTTGAATTTGAGTCTTCTCTTTTTTTCTTAGTCTAGCTAAAGGTTGTCAAAGAAGCAACATTTGGTTTGGTTGATCCGCTAATGTTGCTGGGTTCTTTTATATGTGTTACCCCACCCCCACCCCATGATAGTAGTTGAGGGAAAAATGCCCTTCTGAGGTAAAGACCCAGAGGAGACATGGGTGCCTGAGGAGGTGAGCTTCTGAACCCTTATGCCCTGGGGCTCTCTCCTGAGGATGACCTAGTAACCTCTACTGAGTGAGTGACTTAGAGGCCCCTGCTAGGGAATGTGGTCTGTGTCCTTAGAATGTGCAGAAGAGGAGCGGTAAGCTCAGTGGCCGATGTGAGGATGGATGTGAAGCCAGGTGTGAGGCTGGCCCGAAGTTTGCAACACAATATGCTGCTTTCAAAATACTTCAAGTTTAGGCAATTTAAAAAGGAAATTGTCACCATCTCCCACCCTAACATAACTGAGTCAGCTCCTAGCATTTTGGTCTAATCTCCAGTCTGTTAACCTGTGTCAACACTGATCATAACCAGCTGGTAACTTACCCTTCTCTTCATAGTCTTGTTATTCATCACTTTCAGTCACTCCAGGTGATTCTGTTAGATAATGTAGTTGGTCCTATAAGGAGACATTGAAGCGTTTCCAGTGTTTTTCGGACAGAAAGAATGCTGGACAGACATTCTGGTAAAATAAGTGCTTTCTTCTTCTGGATGATTTTCTTAGGGCCCATTTGTCAGGGGTGAGTGCACGGTCCAAAAGTCACAGGTGACAGGATTTCTGACTGGCTTTGGCAGTACATCCTGCCTGCAGAAGCACATCCTTTCTCTGGTTCCCAGACTTTTCCCGCCCTTGCATTTTATTTTATTTTATTTTGTTTTATTTTATTTTTTAGAGACAGAGTCTCACTTTGTTACCCTGGGTAGAGTGCTGTGGCGTCACAGCTCACAACAACCTCCAGCTCCTGGGCTTAGGCGATTCTTTTGCCTCAGCCTCCTCAGAAGCTGAGACTACAGGCGCCCACCACAATGCCTGCGTATTTTTTTGTTACAGTTTGGCCGGGACCGTGTTTGAACCTGCCACCCTTGGTATATGGGGCTGGCGCCCTACTCACTGAGCCACAGGTGCTGCCCACCTTTGCATTTTAGTGTGTAAAAAAATGCTACTAATTTTTAATAAGTATAAAAATCAATGCCAGCTCCCTAGAGTCCAAAAATAATTTTAAAAAAATTAACAAAAAGAAGACCTCTCATTTTGCATGTGACTTACTTGACTTCTTAATAGATTTGTAATATTTAGCCCTGAGTGTGAGCAAGCTGCTCTGAGTACATCTGTAGCTTCCTGGTAGCTTGCTGCCTTGAGCCCTCTTACTTTGACATTGTAGAGCTGCCCCAGGGGAAAATGTCCATTTTAAAATTTACTGCTTAGGTTTTGTACACTTATTTGCTCACCAGAAGAAAAGGAAGTATTTTCCAACTTACTGGCTGTGTTTTTCCCTGTGGGGGTTGACTGAGCCCGTGCTCTGCCCTTTATCCACAGTGTTCTCATTTACTCTGAGCACCTCTTTATATGTCGATGGCCACTCCTCTGTTGCCTTTAACCAAAAAAAAGTAGAAGGCACCAGAATAGACAAAACATTTCCATTTTTCTGGGTTTGCTTCTGTAGAGTTTGCTGATATCCTATGTCCTGTCCTTTGATACTCTCTGGGGTCATTCCTTAAATGGCTTGAGGCCTGTGGCTAGGCCAGTGTCTGCATAGTGGGCTATTCTCTCCTGCTTAGTATCTGAGCACATTTGCAGGGCACTGGAGAAACTCCAGGGTGGAATGGAGGAGGGAGAATGGTCCCTAGAGTTCCTGGACATATCCTCAGGCCAGGTCCTGGCCTCTTTTTGGCCCCACTGAAGATGAGCTGGACCGGTGACCATGGCATGGCCTGCATGAAGGGGCTGTCCTGGTGTTGTCTGCTTCCTCTCCCACCTTACCCCTGTGGAAGCAGTGGAGCCTCCTGGCTCTAAGACACCCTCCCTCATCTTCCCTGGGCCCCCAAGGGACAGGGTGGTGGTGGCCTTCACTCAGGCAGACCGCCAATGGGCCTTTCAGTGGGCACTTGTGGTAAGGTGTATTCAGACGCTGTATCTGGGTCCCATGCTGCAGATGCCCTTCCAGGAGGACATCTCTGTGGCTTTTTCCCACTACTCTCTCTCCCCGTGGACCACTGTCCCTGCAGTGGAACCTGCTTTATCTGGCCAGGTCCCCCGTTGGTGAGCAGGGACCCATCTTAGAAGTTGGCAGATGGAAAGCACTTGAGGGGCTGTTCAGCACATGGGTAATGGTCTGTTTCATCCTTTTTCAGCTGTGTTGGGGTGGAAGAGGAGGAGGCGCCAGACATTGATATATACCACTGCCCGAACTGTGAGAAAACCCATGGGAAGTCCACCTGTAAGTACTGTGGCCTCTGCCACCCCTCACTGGTTAGAGCAGTATCCACCCCACCTGGACTGCATGGAGTGTAGGACCTCTGCTGAGCGTGGGTGTCTGCTGGGGGTGAAATGCCCTGGGTAGCACTAGACGGCAGTGTCACAGCCTGGAGAGCCCTGCTCATGGGGGCCCTGCCAGCCTAGCTTACTGTCTCTCATAGCCTCAGTGAGCCTGCTGTGGCCCTTCCTCATTGGCTCCTGCCCACAGAGGCAGCTGTGCAAAGACCCCATGGGCCTTCTGAGGCTTGGGCAGAAATCACATACTTGGTACCTGCAATGACTAGGCCTGCTAAGTTGGGTGACAGAGACTTAGGTAAGTGGTGTTGTAGGAGCAATCCTGGGGCCCCAGCTCAGCCCTGCCCAACTGCCACTATCACAAAGGGGTAGGCCCAGATGACATTTTTATGGGCATGTGCATTGTTGGTGACCTTTGTCCTCTCTTCCTTCTCTAGCACCCCTTGTCCTGCCCATCTCCTTCTCCTGGAGAATCTTAGGGGAACTTTGCCTTTTCCATACTGTCTGCTGTTTGTGTCCCAAGGGATGAAGGCTTTATTTCCCCTCCCTTTTCCTCTGGACCCTGTCAGATATAGCAGGTCCTTAGGGGGCTCCCGTGGTGCAGGCATGGCATATGCTGTGCGGGTTCATCCAGGTGGGCTGGAGGTGATGTGATCCTTGAGCTTCAAGGCTGAGTCTAGGTTGCAAGAGGGGAGCAGTGCCATGGTATATAGGACCTTGAGAAGGGTGTGGCCTAGGGACAGTACAGATGGTATGGATGCAGGTGTGTGTGTGTGTTAATGTGGCCTCTAGTTTCTGCCTGAGTTAGGGCTCTTGGGTGCTCACAGAAGCTTCAGACTGGACTTGGGCCTTGGATATGTCAGCCTATCATAGCCCTGCTATCATGAGCCCCAGGCTAGCTGAGCTCTCCTCCAAGTCTTTAGCTGCAAGCTGAGAGTCCAGACTCCTATAGCTCACATAGGATGAGTCTTGTGATTCCAGGGGAGGTAGAGGAAGACACAGGCATAGGTGGAAGCCCCCTGGCAGACCTGTTCTGTGGATCAAGTGTTGAAGGTGCTTTGGGCCTTGGCCTGGTGCCTCCTGACGCTCGGTGCTAGGGTGAGGCAGGGGCACTCTGGAGACCTTGTAGCCTTTCTTGGTGTCTCTGAGCACTGTGTGCCTGGCCTGTACCTGTCCATTACTGAGCAATGTTGGGAGTTCTGTGGTTTCAGCTCTTGATTCCTGCTCCCCAGTACAGCCTCGTACCTGGCAAAACGCCACCAGATACATGAGTGGGTGCAGACAAGTAGGCCAGTGGCTCTTCTTGAATTTCCCAGTCTAATGGTCTGCCTAAAGGAGGTTCCAGGATTCCTAAATTGCCTTTACACACCCACCCCACATTTATGTCATATTTATGCTCAGAGTGTGTCTGCTTTGTGGCAGGGAATTAACCCATCACTGGTCACTGCTTCAAAGCAGATAAAGGGTAGGAAGGGTCATCCCTCTTGGGTGAACTGGGTGATTCTGGCACCTTATTGAGCCCGTCTGGAAAGCTCAGGGTCTAGTTGACTTTATAAAAGGAATAAGACAAACAGTGCAATGGCCAAGCTTCTGGTGGGATCTGATGTTGCATTATCAAACCTAAGGGGGCAAGTGTCAGGGCAGAGCAGGGTGGGAGCCAGAATACCTCAGCAGGTGCTCCCCTAGAGGGAGGGCTCCCTGAGGGGCCCCTGTGAAGGACTCTGGAGGGTGCTGCGGGTGGCGCTGCTCTTGTGTGGTTGTGTAGCAGGTGCTTGTGTGTGTCACTTGAGAAGAGGGTTCCAGATTGTTAGAGAAGACAAAGTTGGAAACCCCAGGCCAGGGGCCTCTTACCCTGGCAATCAGTACACGTTCTGAGGGGTCCTCACTTGGGGTTGGAGGCTATCTTGTGAGTTAGGGCTAGGAAAAGAATGATGGGGTGCGAGGGCTAGACAGGTTGTGCATGCTGTGCATGTTGGTGATGCACAACGTTGATTTCTCCAGCATCCCCAGGTTTTCCCAGAACAGCCTATATCCAATGATGGCAACCTGCCCTCTGCAGGAAGCATGTGTGTTTACGGAGAGTTCAGACAGGCCAGGTCCTCACCTGCTCTTTATAGAAGCCAAGAGCCCAAATGCTGGATCCCCTTCCCATATTTTGAAGCCATCTTTAGGCAGTGATGTTGTAGACCAGCAACAACCCACTGGCTGTGCACATGTGTGTACATGTGTGCATATATGCATGTGTTTGCATGTGTATGTGCACTTGTGGGTGTCTTAGTCCATTTGGGCTGCTAAAATACCACAGACTGGGGGACTTAAATAACAGAATGTCTCACTCTGTCACCCTGGGTAGAATGTGGTGGCATCATAGCTTACAGCAACCTCAAACTGGTGGGCTCGAGCCTGTCCTCTTGCCTCAGCCTCCTGAGCAGCTGAGACTACAGGTACCTACCACAATGCCTGGCTAGTTTTTCTATTTTTTTAGTAGAAACAGGGACTTGCTCTTGCTCAGGCTGGTCTTGAACTCCTGAGTTCAGGCGTCCAACCGCCTCTCCCTCCCAGAGTGCTTGGATTATAGGTATGAGCCACCGTGCCTGGTGCCTGGCTAGTAATAGAAAATTTATTTCTCATAGTTCTGGAGGTGCCAGCAGGTTCAGTGTCTGGTGAGGATCCCTCCTCATAGAGGACACCTCCTCACGTGGTGGAAGGGGCAAGGCACCACTCTGGGGCCTTCTTTGTAAGGGTACGAATCCCATTCATAGGGTTCCAACCCCATGACCATATCTCTGCTCAATAACTCCATCTCCTGATACCATCACCATGGAGTTTAGATTTCAACAGGAATTTTGGTGAGGCATGTGCATGTGTGTATACTGAATGTGCTACATAAATTCTGTGAGTCCTTATTGAGGGGCGTGTGCTCCACAAGGGACAGAGGTATACAGCTCTAGCCCATTTGCTAATGTGCATACTCAGATTTGAAATGAATCTATGCTGCAGCCAGAGCCTGTTTGTGACACCCAGTTGGTCTTTGTATCCTTCCACACCAAGGCACCTTGACGACAGAGAACCCTTCCACGTCCTTAGAGAAGCTCCAAGCTGGTGAACCCTGAGCCCTCTGGAGACCCTGAGCCTGCTTCTACCTTACCTACCCCTGCTGCCCTGGCCTGGGGGTGGGGTTAGCGGTAGGACAGCGATGGGGACAGGGACATTGCCGGGGTTCCCAAAGTGAGCTGTGTCTAGTGCCCAGTCCTCACACTTTGCTTTGACAGTACGGATTGTGGAGTGCCTCTCCATGCTGTTCCAATGTGTCCCTTGAGCTGCTCTTGGCCACAGGCCCCACGGGTTTACCTGACTGATGTAGATTTGGTACAGGGCCCAGGGATCCCAGCCAGGAAATTGGCACAGCATCTGTATCGGACAGAAAAGCATAGGAGGAGCAACATAGTGGTTAGCAGCAGCCCTGAATCACACCTGTGTGGTGGGCTGAGCAGGCTGATAAGTCACTTATCTTACTGGACTTCCTCTCCTCATCCCTAGGACAGGCTGTGAGTGTCTTGTCCTGCAGGGTTGGGTGACACCACTCAGCAGCTGTCTGTATAGGTGTACCATGATGGGGATGGAGTTATCATAGTTTCCCCAGGTGGTCTCCCAAGACAGGGCACTCTAGGTGCCTTCCGCTGGAGACCCCAGCACAGCCCCTCATCTCTGCATCAGTTAAGTGGGGACCCTGCCCCCTGAGGGTGCAAGTGAGGGGGTGCAGTCCAGGGGACTCTGATCACATCTAGTATCCTCAGAAGCTGCCATTGATAAAATAGTGGCCATATGTTTGGGTGACAGGGAGGATGCCCCCACTCTGCCAGCCTTGAGGGGCTCTCTTGGACTGCCCTTTGAAGCACCCACCTTCTCCGGGCACCATTTCTGTGGTGCTGTCTCCTCTATCTCAGTCTCCTCAGCTAGCATTGGGACCTCTCCTACCTGCAGTGTCTGGCTGCCACGTGACCAGCAGGACTGCTTCTGGCTCTTGCCTGAGCCACCTCCATCAGGACCTCCATCACAGCCCTTCCTTAGATCCCTGCTTGTTCTTGGTACTCCTCACAGCTGGTGACCCCGAGCATAGGCAGGGAGACTCTGCTTGCTGCAGAAAGCCCAGATCTGGAACCTTCCTCTCTGGGACCTTCTTGACTCCCCATGAAGTGCACATGACTGCCTGTTTCCTTGGGGCTGTTCAGCTAGGGAAAGCACTTTGTAAACTTTGAAGCACATACAGCATCCATAAGGCCACTTCCTCAAGCAACAGTAAGTCTAGTGGCAAGATGGTGGTGTTCACAGAGCCATTGAGGTTTAGGTCAGGAGAGCCTGGGCCATCATCGAGGGTGTCTCCCTGCACACACGCCCCCACCGGCCGAGTATCTCAGCACTACCCCACACCCCAGGGCCTGCCTTGGCCTCTGCTTAGCTGAGCATTTTAAGAAGCAGGGGCTCCTAGGCATCTGTCACTTGGGTGACACCCACCCCAGTGCCCCCAGCTTCATGTGCAGCTGAGCTGATCAGTGAGTGCTCGTAAACTGCACTAGGAGAGCAGGTCAGAGTTACCTGTGGCCTCAGCATTGTCTGGCTTAGGCTGGCACCAAGAGGGCAGGGGTATTGGTTGAACTGAGCCCACTCCTGTTGACAGTCTTGAAGGCAGGTGCTTCTACTTTCCCCTCTAAGTTGCCCTGAAGCTGAGTGGCCAGTGTGACAATGATGGGGGACCCCTATCTGCTCACTGGCGCTCCCTGGTGCTCACTGTGTGCTGGCCTGGCCCTGGCCTCAGAAGGCATGCAAAGATGAGCCCAGGGACCTGGTAAGAGCACCAACCCTGGGAACAAGCGTTTACTGTACCAGGTTGCTCTGCTGTGTAGAGGGGCCCAGCAGAGCTATGGAGCACGCGCTGTGCATGTGCTAACTTATACCCACAACCACCCCATAAGGCTGGTGGGGTAGATATCTGTTAGGGATAAGGTAGAGAGATATCAAGTTACTTGCCTGAGGTTACACAGGATAGTTGGGCAAGAGACTTTACCCCTTTTGATTGCTCCTCTGTGCCTGGTGCTGCCATCAGTAGTTCTGTCTTCAGCCCTGAATCTGCAGGTTCTTGCCAATTTTCCCTAATGTCCACCCTAATCATGGACAGGGTGATCAAGCACAATGAGAGAGTTCTTTGCAAACTAAAGGCCCCTTCCCTTTCCTGGGCTGTACTGGTAGCAGGTCCTGCTCAGGGACAGTCATTGTCACTGAGTGATCATCAGCTTCCTTTGTCCCCATACCTACCAAGACTCAGGACGAAGGGGACATAAGTCCTTCTGGGGCCATTTCCCCTGTAGCCCTAACCTTGTCCTTATCGGTGAAGGATAGGCACTACTGTGCAGGCCTTACCTGCCTCTGTTCTTGAATCTAATCTCCTTATTGCCCAGGGGTCATAAGCCAAGCAGCTCCTTGGTAGGGCATCTTTATGCCCTGGTGGCCAGTCTCACCTGAGTCACTCTGTGTCTGCCCTAGATAAGTAGGAGGCTGGGAGTCAGGGACATAGGAGGGTGAAGAGGAAATTGCTTCCCTTCCTTTAGTGGCTTTAAGCCTAGTAGGCATGGATATGTGTACATGAGACTTGGAGGTCTGGCAGGCATATGTGTGTACATGTGCTTGTGCACACATCATTGCATGTATAAACATGCACATATAAAAAGTCCAAAATATGTGTGCCTGGTGCCCTGGGAGGAGGTGTGCCCTGGGGCAGGATAGAGAGGCTATTAAGAGAATACCCAGGGGTAGGGGGGGACTGCCTAGAGAAGAGAGGATGTGCATTGATTAGGTAGGAAGGTGGGAGGAGAGGACCAAGATAGTGGTGTCCAGGCTGCCTCTACCCTTGGCTGTCACTGTCAGGGCAGTGAAGGTTCCAGCAGGGAGGGGACAGGGCTTAACTGTAGAGGCCAGGCAGGAGGTGTCATCTTGCCATGGGATAGTGAGGCTGAACCTTAGCTAGGAACCTTTTTAGGAGGTGCCTCTGTGGTGTTGTCAGCAAACTTGGGGCCTGAATGTGGAGGGATCCCAGGACACCCTAGCTTCTGGGGCACAGAGCAGTAGACAGCAGTGTCATCCATCAGAAGGTGTGGGGTGAGCGGGCACCCGAGACTGGGGAGAGGGTGGACTCCTCACTATGTGTGTGGAGGGAAGCTGAATGGGCTGGGGTCCTCAGGAGAGGTGTGGTGTGGTGCTGTGCTGAGGCTGTGCTCGGTACCAGACCCCACCTCCTGTCTCCCTCTACAGTGAAGAAGAAGCGGACCTGGCACAAACACAGCCCAGGGCAGGCACCTGAAGTCAAGCCCGTGCAGAATGGCAGCCAGCTCTTCATCAAGGAGCTGCGGAGTCGGACCTTTCCCAGGTGGGGCCCCAGGGGCTGCCCTTCCCCTCTTTAGGCATTGCCCCCCTCCTGCCATGCTCCACCAACTACAGCCAGGATACACACTCTGCCCATCTATCCTTCCATCTGTCCTGTCCATCATCAGGGGCTCCTAATGTTGAGAGATTGGGGAACAGGGAACCTGTCTCATGGAGGCAATGTGGCCCCCATCTGCAACCCCAGTGCTTTTGGCAGATGGGCTGATCTCTCCTCCCCTTTGTCAGCACCTCCTCAGGACGAGAGGACAAGCATTGGTAACTGTTGGCCTCTGGGCAGAAAGGACCTCTCTCCCAATGTGAGTGTGCTGGACACTGCCAGATAGTCTCCTGAGCCTTTGGCTCATGGGCTTCTTTCTGTTTCATAAGCAATGGCAGGTGTCCTTATTGCTCCCTGTTAGTGACTTCCACCACCCCACCTTTGTTCTGCATAAAGGCAGGGGACAGAACTTGGTCCTCAGGGAGTGGCTCCTGATAAGAAAAGGAAGCAGAGGCAAGTTGGAAACCGTTTCTGTTTGTTTGACAGTCTTTATTTGTCTTGCACTTTTAAAGGGTAATTTCACTGTTCACAGAATTCTAAATTGGTAGATTTTTTTCTTTTGATGCTTCGAATATTTTGTCCCATTCCATTCTTTCTGGTGAGATTTCTGATGAGAAATCCAGAGTAACTCTTATCTTGGCTCCTCTATGGATAAGGTGCTTTTCTCCTTTGGTTTCTTCCCCACCCTTTATTGAGATACAGTTCATATACCCAGTTTGCCCACTTAAAGGTATAGTTCAATATGTGCACCATCACCAGTCAATTTTAAAACATACTTATCACTCCCAAAAGAAATCTCATAACCTTTGTCTATCACCCAAGTCTTGCCCGCACCCTTCCCCATAGTCCTAAGCAACTATTAATGTACTTTTTTGTCTTTATAGATTGGCTTATCTTGGAAATTTCATATAAATGGAATTGTACAGTCTGTGACTTGTTTATTCCATCTAATAGAAGGTTTTCAAGATTCATTCATGTTGTAGCATGTGTCGGTACTTCATTTCTTTATTATGGCCAAGTAGCATTCCATTGTGTAGACAGTCCACATAGATATTCTGTTTACCCATTCATCAGATGATGGATATTTGTTTTATTTGTTTTTGGCTCCTATGAATAATTTTGCTATAAACAATTGTGTACAAGTTTTTGTGTAGACATATGTCTTTATTGTTTTAAGGGGTAGAATTACTGGGTCATATGGTAACTCCATGTTTAATTGAGAAACTGCCAGGCTATTTTCCAAAGCAGCTGTACCATTTTGCATTCCTGCCAGCAATGTGTGAGGAGGGTTCCAGTTTCTTCACATTCTTCCTAGCACTTGTTATTAATTGACTTTTTTATTCTGGCCATTCTAGTGGGTGTGAAGTGGTGTCTCATTGTATGTTGATTTACGTTTCTCTAATGACTGAAGATGTTGAGCATCTTTTCATGTGCTTATAAGTCTTTATATTTTCTTTGAAGAAATAACTATTGAGATCCTTCTCTTGTTTTAAATATTTTTGATCCTTGTATTATTAAATTTCAAAGTTCTTTATATAGTACATTATATATAAGTCTGTTATCCAATATGTGATTGGCAAATACTCTTTTTACTTTCTTAATAGTGTCCTTTGAAGCAGAAACTTTTTTTAAATTTTGAAAGCCAGTTTATCTGTTTCTTTTTGTTGCTTGTGCTTTTGTTGTTGTATCAACAAGAATCTTTTGTCAAGTCCAAAATGATGAAAAATTTATCTCTTTGTTTTCTTCTAAGAGTTTTATATTTTTAGCATATGCAGTTTGTTCTTTGATACGTTTTGAGCTAATTTTTATATATGATATGAGGTAAGGATCTAACTTCATTTTCTTTTGCATGCAGCTATCCATTTGTCCCAGTACCATTTGTTGAAAAGACTGTTCTTTTGCTGTTAAATAGTCTTGGCACCCTTATCAAAACCAATTGGCCATAGATAAATGTGTTTTTTTTCCGGATATCCAATTTTATTCCTCTGGTCTACATCTATCCTTATGCCAGTACCGCACAATCTTGGTTATTCTAGATTTGTAATAAGTTTTGAAATCAGAAAGTATGAGAAAGTCCTCCAATTCTTTCTTTTTCAAGTTTGTTTTGGTCCTTCTGGTTCCTTGCTTTGTCCAAATGAATTTTAAGATGAGCTTGTCAATTTCTACAAAGATGTTAGTTTAAATTCTGAAAGGGATTGCTTTCAATTTGTAGATCATTTTGGGTGATCTCTTAAAAATGTTCAATCTTCTGATCTATGAACATAGATGCTTTTCCATTTATTTAAATTTTTCAAATTTCTTTCAACAATGATTTATATTTTTCAGAGTATAAATTTTGCACTTCCTTTGTTAAATTTATTTCTAAGTATTTTATTCTTTTTGGTGCTCTTATAAATGAAATCTAGTTCTTAATTTCATTTTCAGAACATTTATTGTTAGTGTATAGATGTATAATTGATTTTTATATATTGATCTTAATTAACTATTTAATAGTTTATTAATTCTAATAGTTTTTTAATTCGTTCCTTGGGATTTTCATGTCTTTTGTAGATAGATATAAATGTAGCTTTACTTTTTCCTTTCCAGTTTGGGAAAGAAAAATTTTTTATACTTCTTTTTCTTGCTTAATTGCTATGGCAAGAACCTCTGGTATAACCCTGTTTTCTTTGGGTTTTCCCAAGAATTCCTTATTAAGTAGAGTCTGTGTCTTTCAGCTCTTTTAAGTTATAATCAGCTGTTAATATATTAATGTATGGTGGTAAGATTTTGGGGAGAAGAAATAGTTTATAAATATATGATTAAATCTCAGTTTTATAGTTTGCCTTAGTCTCTGGGCTGTGACTTTCAGAGCATTTCTCATCCTTTTTTTTTCCCTCTTCTTACTCAAGATGGGAAGGCTAGGGGGACTGGAATTGGTTAGTTGCCTTTTCCCCCATCAGAGAAAGGTCTGATAAAGTAATTTTCTCTGGATGGCAGGTTTTTGTTATGAAGAACACTCTGGATATGTATGAAAATAGTTTCTGATGGAGGTGAGAATTCACCTCTGAGCTGTTCAGTGGATCTGGCTTGAAACTATTCACCCAGCAGAATAGTTTGGCTGAGTCAAAGGGAGAGCAAGAAACTAGGGGCGTAGAAAATGAGGCAGCTAGAAATCCAATATAGCAACTGAGAAAGTGTAATTTTTATTTAAAGGAAAGCAGAGATAAGCATAGGATTTTCCAGGAGAGTGGAAAAGCATCCCCCTTGAGACCCCACACAAAAGTCATACACCAATATGAGTACTTTCATCCCAATTCCTCCTACATTCGTCTATTAAGAATTCCCACTCAAAAGGCTGGGCTCAGTGGCTCACACCTGTAATCCTAGCACTCTGGGAGGCTGAAGCGGGTGGATTGCCTGAGCTTACAAGTTCAAGACCTGAGCTAGAGTGAGACCCTGTGTCTAAAAATAGCTGAGTGTTGTGGCAGGGAGCTGTAGTGCCAGCTACTTGGGAGGCTGTGGCAAGAGAATTGTTTGAGCCCAAGAGTTTGAAGTTGCTCTAAGTCGTGATGCCATGGCAATCTACTGAGGGAGACAAAGTGAGACTCTGTTTCAAAAAAAAAAAAAAACACAAAACAGTGAATTCCCACTGGTTCCCCTCAGGCCTTCAGGTATGCTGTCCTGGTTTCATTGGTTGTGGATTAACTCAGTTGTCACATAAATCCAATTTTCTTTACTCTATTTCAATTACTATTAACTCCTATTTTACTAGAATGGTATGGCTTCTGTTCTCATGATGTTTGTAGCAAGTATGGCATGCATTGTTCTGTGCCCAGGATCCTTATCTTTGTTTTATGAGCAGATCAAGTCACAGGGTAAAGGTGAGGTGTCACAGGCTAGAAGTTGTATTTTGCAGGAATAGCATGTGCTTGGTAAACTAGGTCACACCGACCCAAAATTCCTCATTTCACTTCAGGGTCTTTTCCCACTTGTCCAGAAGGCCACAATTCTCTCCCACCTCCCCGTAGCCCGTTTAACATACTTCCATCCCTAATCAGTTTCTTTTTTCCTTCCTCTGGCTGAATCAGGAGGGGATCTTGACCTTAAGAACCTGGTAGAGCTCCTGGAGGTAAAAACCATAAAAGTATAGGTCTCTTCTAAGACCCTCTGAGTTTTAAACTCTTAACCTTGTCTACACTTAACTTCTAACAATTTTACAAATGTTACCACTGAAGAGTTCTTATAAATTACTGCCTCTAGCAACTTCTGCTTCAGAATTTTTCTGTATCTTCCTTTCTTCCAAGATTTTGGGGGTAGTTGTTTGCCCTATGACCTCCTGTTCTCTGATGAATCTCAGAAAATTTGTTGATAGTTCAGTATGTTCAGCTTTACTCTTGTTGTGAGGATGGGAGTGATGACTTCTAAGCTTTTTATAGTCCAGTTCTACATTATCTTAGCCACTTTGCATTAATGAGGTGCTTTCTATTGTTGAGTTATATTGACAAAAATGTCACACAATCTGTAAATTAGAAAGGAGACCTTATTCTTAAAAAAGAGTACCACAACATGTAGGCGGGAAATGGAGCCTTTGGTTAGTGCTTTAAAAGTGAGAGAAAGTAGTAAAAGTACAGAAGTTTACGTTAAACAGGATGGATGAACATACACATTTAGCAAGTTATAGGAAGAGTCATGACTATTTATGAAAGGAGCAACACAACATGTGCACTTGAGCTTTGTGCTACTCCATGGGTCCCAAATTCAGTAGAGGTGTCAGACATGATCCATGGGTGGTGTTGGGGGCGGGCCCTCTGTTGCCATAAGGTGAAGGAGAGGACATTAAAACCCTCTCTGGACAGCCTCTGTAGACTGATTAGAACCACTTCATGGTCAGTGGTCTCTTATTGGGAAAGAATGTTGGTTATTTTTTGTGCTGAAAATGCAAAAAGGGAGAAACAACATTAGATGGTTGGTTGAACGTAGCAGTGGAGCAAATCTTTCTAAAGTGTTGGTTCTGTTTAACCCTTGGGAAAGAAAGCCTGATGGTAGTTAACGAGGGAGAGGGTATGACAAAATGTGTCTGAACTCCCATTCCTCCATGGCTGGGAACTCAGTTTTAAGGTTTCCCCCCTTGGGGGATCCATTAAGTCATTTGGAGGACTTAGGATTTTATTGTTTCTCAGTTGTAAGAATTCTTTACATATCTAGATACTTGTCGTTTACCAGGTATTTTCTGCCATTCTGTGGGTTGTCTTTTTCTTTCTTGAGACTGTCAATTTGAAGCACAAAAGTTGTAGTTTTGACAAAGTCCAGTTTATCTGTTTGCTTCTTTTGTTGCTTGTACTTTTGTCGTCAGAGCTAAGAAATCATGGCATGGTTCAAGATCATGAAGATTTATGCCTTTGTTTTCTTCTAAGAGTTTTATAGTTTTAGCTTTTTTTTTTTTTTTCAGTTTTGGCTGGGGCTGGGCTTGAACCCACCACCCCTAGTATATGGGGCCAGCACCCTACTCCTTGAGCCACAGGTGCTGTCCTAGTTTTACCTTTTATGTTTAGGTCTTTGACTCATTTTGACATAATAATTTTGTATATTGTGTGAGGCAAGAGTCTAGCTATATTGTTTTGTGCGTGGATGTTCAGTTTTCCTAGCAACATTTATTGAAATGACTGTCCTTTCTGCTGTTGAGCTATCTTGACACTCTTGTTGAAAGTGGTTGACTGTAGACGTAACTTATTTCTGGGCACTTAATTTTATTCCATTGCTCTATATGTCTCTTACCCCAGTATCAAACTGTTATAGCTTTGTAGTGAATTTTGAAGTTGGGAAGTGTCCTCCAAATTTATTCTTTTTAAAGACCATTTTGGTCGTTCGATACCTTGAATTTTGCATTCACCATTCCAAGTTCAATTTGCCAGTTTCTTTAAAGAAGTCAGCTAGGATATTGATAGAGATTATGTGGAATCTGAAACTCAATTTCCTATTGTTTCTAGAATCTCACTTTTTCCTTCTAGAGTTGATTTTCTTCTTAGTGAATTATATCATTAATCTTCTTAATGAATTAGAATGCTAGTTCTTTTAGCAAAGGCCTATGAAAAATATATTCTCTTGTCTAGCAGTGTTTTCATTTCATCCTTATGTTTGAATGATTCTAATATTCTGAAATGGAGCTAAAGTTCTAAATGAAAATTATTTCTCTTTAACTCTTTGAAGGATTATCATCTTTTGACATCTCTAGTTGCAGTCTAGTTGCTGTTTTTTGTTTTGTTTTGTTTCTGGTGAATAATCTTTTATTTTTCCTTTGAAAATATTTAAGATCATGTATTTTTAATGCACCATGAATGTACTCTAATGCCTCTATACACACATTTGTTTTTGTCTATCCTGCTCAAAACTCAATAAGCCTCTTTGTTTTAATGAGTCATATCTCAGTTCTGAAAAATATTGTTTTCTCTTTTAATAGCCTGCCTTCTACATTATCTGTATAATTTTTCAAATCCTTCTTCAAATTTACTATTTTTTTAGCTAGCTACCATTTAGGGCATCTATTGAGTTTTAAAAATTTCATTCAATATATTTTTCATTTCTAAAATTTATATAAAGTTCCATTTCAATGTTGCTAGGTCCTTTTTTTGTACTTCCCTTTTCTCTGCCTAATCTTCTTGTTGTCCTTTTGAATGTTTGATATATTTATCTTAAAATCTCTTTTTCAGTTTCTCTATTACCCTCAGTTCTTATGCTCTGCTGTTTTGGCTGGTGTCTGCTTCCCTCCTTCTGTGAGACATGATTCCTCAGAAGGGTCCGTTTTCCCTTACTTTTCCCTTCCCTCCCACCCCCTTTTTTTCTTTCTTTCTTTTTTTTTTTTTTTGAGACATTCTCACTCAGTTGCCCTGGGTTGAGTGCTGTGGCATCATAGCTCACAACAACTTTAAATTCTTGGGCTCAAGCGATCCCCTTGCCTCAGCCTCTTAAGTAGCTGGAAACATAGGCACTCGCCATAATGCCTAGGTAGTTTTTCTGTTTTTAGTAGAGATGGGGTCTCTGTCTTGCTCAGGCTAGTCTTGCACTCCTGAGCTGAAACAGTCTACCCACCTCAGCCTCAGAAGAATACTGGGACTCCAGGCATGAGCCACTACACCCAGCCTAGAAAGGTCATTTTCTGTGGTGGCCAGTATGTCCTTGGCTGCTGAGGTGTCCCTCCAAAAAGGTTTTGTGTTTGCCTTTTATTGGGGTCATGTCAGTTTTGCAAAATTAGTTCCAGATCCTATTTAGGTTTAGTGTAAATTTGGAACTCTCACCAATGAGATAAGAGCTTAGAATTTGGATTTATCAAGGCTGACTTTCTACCTATGACCCTGGTAGATGGGAGGCTTCCCATTGCTTCTAAAACTCCGTTTGTGCTATCTCGATGTGCCCGAGTTTTTCACAGAGTTGCCTGCACACATCTTTTCTTCTTCTTCACCTCCAGTCCCTCCTGGTTTATGCTTAATACTATTTCCATGTGAGCGAGGCGAGAAGATACTCTTTAGTTCTGATATTAACTCTTTAGTCTGAGCTCTTGGCAAATTTGGGCACTGAAGCCCTCTCTGTCCTAGAAGTCCTGCCCTTTCTTGGCTGCTGACAGCCCTCTCTAAAGGCTTCCGGGGGTTGTACTGCCTCTTTCTCCTGCTGGGAGCTCCTGACCTATCTCTCAGCTGGCATGTCCACTGGAGAATCTGGCATATATCTCAGACCAAATATGCCCCCTGCTCTATTCTTGATCTCTTGCCTCATTACTGACCCCCTTCCCTGGGGCCCTCATGGCTCACACCAGTGCCTGGCCATCCATCTTTGCCTGCCCCTGTTCCCACAGCCCCCTTGGAGCTGTCGGCAGACCTCTTGGTTTCCTGAATCCCCTGTCCCTCTCACTGTGCTCAATCCAAGGCCCCATGCCCTGAGCTCCCTCATGCTGCTTGGCTTGTCCTGTTGCAGGTCATTATCTCCCAGCACTGGCAGAGCCATAGACCATGTCACTGCCCTGCTCAGACTGCCCCCAGCATCTGGATCCCTGCCACCCCTCACACTTGACACTTCTCTCCCCTTGAAGGTGTATTCCCTCTTCCTCCCCCTCTTTGGCTCATCAGGCCTTGGCTTTAGCTCTTGGTTCTGTTGCCTGATGTCTTCCCCAGTGATGCTCAAAGCTGTGCCCA
>CAUYRH010182267.1:0-57232 GCA_963574655.1 Perodicticus potto | reverse complement strand
GGCCTGGGCTGGATTCAAACCCACCAGCTCAGGTGTATGTGGCTGGTGCCTTAGCCTGTTGAGCCACAGGCGCGGAGCCCTTGATCTTTTTTTATCTGTCTGTAACATGGGATTAGGGAGACTTTTTTCTTTGCTCCCCTGAGGGTACATGCTTGAGTGCCTTCTTGCAGACCCAGTGCGAAGGAGTAGGGATGTCCCGTGGGGTGCTGGTTCTGAGGAACTGGGCCAGGAAGGAGGGAGGAGGGTGAGGCACTTCTGCCTGTGAGGCTTTCTTGTTTGGGAATGAGGACACTGCTGGGCAGGTGACCTGGCCTCCCAGGGACCTGACTGGATGTCTGAGGAAGGGTTTGCTGACCACACAAGAATGGGGTCTGTTTTCTTCATATTCTTAGTCACAGAGTTTAGGGGATCTGCCCATTGGTCCAGAAGGAAGAGAAGGAGGCAGAGTTAATGGGCATTCTCTTCTGCATTTGGGGAAACTGAGGCATGGAGCAAACAAATTACTATTGGAAGTTCACCAGGCTTCATTGTTGTCAGGAGGTGCTCCCTGCTCTGGCAGGGGGGCACAAAGGAGGCCTGTCCATGGTGCCTAAGTCCTTGTCTTTTGAGATAAAGGCTGCGGGCAGGCCAAAGCTGAAGGTGGACTTCCTGACAACTAGATGATGGGCCTTGTTGGCTGCAATTGGTACCTGGCACCTCCTGTGCCCCAGCCTGGTGCTCAGAGGCTCTGGTCCCCACTATCTAGGAAATAAAAATGAGCCATGCCAGGTGTGCTATGATGAGGTGCAGTTTAGATTATCTTCCTGGAGGAAGGGGTGCTTTGAGAGGGTCCTGAAGTCCTAGGCAGCTTTGGCTGGCTGAGGAGGGGACGGTATTCCCTAGGTGGAGCAAGACTGGAGAAGTGGGTTGAAGCCAGGCTGGGAAAGGCCATGACTGCCAAGCTGCTGAGTTTGCCATTGATTCACTGGGCCCTGGGGAGCCATTGAAGGTTATAAGCTATAGGTGTAGTTTAGGTGGGACCAGAATTGGTAAAGGGAACCACCTCCCTCTTATAGACTGTGTCGGGGGAGGTATAGGAGCTGCCTGTGTGGAGGTTCCAGGGAGTGAAGGTGAGGCTGGGACCAGGCAGAGAGGAGTGTGTAGGGGGTGTGGAGTGCAAGGGACACTTTGCTGGGAGGTGGGGCTGGGTGAGGGGTCTTTGGGCACTTGGGTCTCAGGCCAGGAACACAGCCCTGAATTGCAGGATGCCTGACTGTGAGGAGCTTCCCAGACCACAAGGGGGTATGTTGGGTAACTGTGTTCCAGGGCAGGGTGACATGCAGACGGCATGCAGGGCACCTTATCTCTTCCCACAGCTGAGTCTGGCACTGTGGGTAGCCAATCTGGGGTTAGCACCCTTCCTCCAGCCAGGGTGGGGCCAAGAGACTGGGAAAACAGCTGACTCCAGCCCTCCAGCTCCAGCTGTGACATGTTCTCATAAAAACTCTCAGTCTCCCCAGCTGCTGGGCCATCACCCCCAGCGTGCATTGTGTCCCTTGTCTTGGCCTGTGTGAGTCTTTGCTGCTACTGCTGATGGTTACGTGAGCTGCTGGCCTTTCCCATTCTGGCTACCTTCCTGGTGTACATGGGAGTCAGGGGGCCTGGATGCTTCTCTCTGCTTTGCCCCTGGCTGGGCCGCCACAGGTAAGTGTCTGTTCCCCTATGAGGCCTCGAGTTTCCTCATTTGTAAACTATGGGAGTCAATGCCCCGCTGGGAAGAAGGGAGGATGTCACAGGGTTTGTTGGGTGGGGCATCTTCCCAGCGTGGCAGCTTAACACAGTTTAGTTCTGGCTTAATACTAGAACTAGCATGCTAATGATGGAGTAGAATTTGCGATTTGCTTAGAAAAACCTGTCCAACTTGCTTTTGGGATCTCCCAAGATCCCTTGTTCTCTAGGCTCTGCATGGCTTGGGATGGATATCTGAGGGCAGTGGTCGTTTGAGGTCCTCCTAGAATCTGGCGGGGGGGCCTAGATGCTGGTGGGGGGTGGTAGTAGTCATCACACTCCAAGGAAAGGAGGGAGGGCAGATGCTGAGGGCAAAGATTCTGCTGCCTTGGGCAGTGCTGAGAGGGGGCTGGCAGGTGGGGGTTGACATGCTGTCAGTCTGAGCTCCCCAGATATCCCTCCCACACACCTCAAAGAGGGTGAGCAAGGCCAAGCCAATCACACTCTCCTGATTTCTGCCCCTGTGCCAGACTGGAGTCCTAGGGTGTGAGGGAGCAGCGTTTCTCAAAGACTGTTGTGAGCAACCTCAAGGGTTCAGGGACAAATAAGGGTAGACACGGGTGAATTCACCCCCCTACTCTGTGTGAGGTTCAGAATGTATTTAAGAGAATTAAAGGCTCTGGTAAGTCCTATAGAACTGAGATCATTTAGTGTTGCCCAAACTGATCTGACCATGGAAATCTTTTTTTAAAGACTTCCCAATAATATTCCACTGACAGACACCCCATGGGAAGAGCTAATTTGGAAGTATGCTGCTTATCTGGAGACCGCAAACATGGATGGTGGGAATGCCAAGAAGGAAAGTAAGGATGGAGGGATAGCTTCTTGGACTTGGTGGCATGGGCACGTTTGTACAGTCAGAGGAAGAAAAGGGCACTACAGAGGGAGGGATGGCCTGGCTGTGACCTGGGCCCAAAGCCAGCCCTGGGATCTTGTGGCAATTGGGTATGTGAGGAAGTGACCTGGAATGAGCTGTCTGGTGCCCAAGACCTCATGGTAGCTGGGCCTGGCTCTTCTAGATTCTGGGAGGGCCTTTGCCCCATACCTCCCTACCACCTCCTTGCTCTACAAGTTCTCCAGTCTTTCATCTCAGGTTAACAGAGGTGGGTTGTGATCTCCAAGCAAGAAGCCAAACCTTGCTGTGCATCTGTTTCCTCATTTGTACCGTGGTGATAGCATTACCTCCCTTGTGGGGTGGCTGTGATGCTGGAATACCTGTCAGCTTTTATGAGTGTGATTAATATGGCTGAATGGCTGGAGGGAGTTTCTCTAGGACGAACCCTGGAAGGGGGCTTTCATTGAGGACACCAGAGGCATACAAACCAGCAGACTGCAATGTGGAGCTTGGGGTGGGGTCCTGGTAAGACCCGAGCAGTCAGTAGAGGGGAAGGATGAGTGAGGGCGGGGGGAGCCAGGACTGGTTTTCTGGAGGAGTGGCCAGTTGGGTAGAGAGGTTCGGGCAGAATGAGAAGTCACAGGTTTGGGTCTGGGAGTCAGAGGATCCTGGTGTGTGTGTGTGTGTAGGAGATAGGTGGTCCATGGGCAGAGAGGAGGCGTCTGGGATCTGCCTTCATTCATTAGGCTTATGGGGAGCCATTGAAGGTTTTGGAACAGGGCAGGGATGTGATCAGAGCAGTGCATTAGTGAGAAATGAAGCTGGGATGTGCAGTTATGGTGGGTTGGGTGTGTGTGCCAGACCTCCCATAGAGAGCTGTGCCCCTTCATGGGTTCAGCCTGGGGAGGGGTCGGGTCGCCTATGGGACCCTCATCCTCAGATCCTCAGAACAGCCATGAAACTATCCTGCTTTGCCCTGTTTGAACTCATCTCCTGTGCAGTGTGAGGGCTTTTTGTTCAGCCCCCTCAGGTAGGGGAGATGTGCTGTGGCATTGCAAGCAGTACCCAGGAAGAGGAGCTGCAATGGGGCAATGTCAGGTCCTGGAAGGCTGCTGGGGTAGGGGGGTGAAAGTCTTTAGGGAGGTAGGGACTTCAGGGGTTGTCTTACCCCAGCTACTCTCTCATGTTCCCCTGTGCCCCCTTTGTCTTCTTCATTTTTTTTTAAATGAAGAAAAAGAGTATATTGTATTTAAAGGAAAGCAGAGATAACCACAGGCTTTTCCAGAGAGTGGAAAAGGATCCCCCTTACAAGGAAGAAGAGACCTATTCTTTTTGCCAGACAAAAGTCTCGCTCTGTTGCCCACTACAGTATCCTGGCGTCATAGCTCACAGCAACTTCAAAATCTTGGGCTCAAGCAATCCTCATGCCCCAGCCTTCCAAGTAGCTGGGAATATAGGTGTCTGCTACAGATAATTTTTCTATTTTTATTTATATTTTTGAGAAAGAGTCTGACTCTGTTGCCCTGGATAGAGTTCCATGGAGTCATCATAGCTCATAGCAACCTCAGACTCCTGGGCTTAAGAGCCTCCTGCCTCAGTTTTTCTATTTTTAGTAGAGACAGAGTCTTGCTTTTGCTCAGCCTGGTGTCAAACTCCTGAACTCAAGGGATCCTCTTGCCGCAGCCTCCCGGAATGCTAGGATTATAGGTGTGAGCCACCTCATCTGGCCCCTTGTCTGTCTTATTCAAACAGGCAGGAGCCCAGGGCTCTCTACATCTGGGGTTGGGAGGATGTAGGATGAAGAAAAACCTCTGGGTTCAGGAAGGGCAGGGGAGCCTGGCTGGGGGAGAATGCAGCACTCCTGCGCCCTCAGTCTAGATTCTCTTAACCTCTACCTGCTTCTGGGGAGAGGGTATTAAGTAAGGTGTGATTTAAGGCCAGGAGGAAAAGCACTTGGAAATGAGTTGTAACTTATTAGAAAACAGAACAGAGAACTCAGCCACCCCTGCCAACTCTTTGCCAGGCCCTGGCAGACACACAGTTCCTGTCCTCCCCACACAGCCCCATGAGGCTTGAGCTGGGCAGAATGGGTCTCACACCCAAGCTCTGGGACATCTGGCCCTACACCCTTACCTCACCCCACTACCCACTCAGAGTCTGTCCTCAAACCTGAAGAAAGGGCCTCACTCGTAACCAGACCCCCTAGGCCACCCTAGCTCGGCTGCCTGCACTCTCTTCAGATTTTGGGTGTGGGTGTGGGTGGTGGTTCTCTTTGCAGGCTGGCAAAAAACTAGGCCCTAAGTCAGCTAGATTTTAGGATGATTCAAGCAGGAGACACCCAGGACCACCAATGGGCAAATATTCTTAAGAAAGATTTTTAATTGATGCTTTTGAATGTTAAACACACAGAATCCTTTGGCATTCTTTTATTTTGAAATATTAGTTTAAAAAATCACACACAATGTGAAACCTTATGAGTTAATCTGGAAAGGTTTTGAGTTTAAAAAGTAACTGAAGGAAAGACAATGAACTTGACTCCTTGGTTAGATTTAAAAAAGAATAAGACCTGGGGTTTAGGATCTTACTAAGTAAAGTTTAGAGTGTCTGTCATATGGCAGGTTGTGAAATCTCTGTGGACCTCAATTTTTCCTCTGCAGCATGGAGGTACTGATGTGAGGGTTGAGGTATTCCATGTGAAATGCTTAGCTCTGTGCTCTATACCTCAGTGGAAAATAGCAGTAATGATGATGATAGAATTTTAAGAACAGATTTTTCTTGATTTCAAAAGTTGATGAAGCTTAGCACCCATGGCTCAGTGAGTAGGGTGTCAGCCACATACACTGAACATGGTGGGTTCGAGCCTGGCCCGGGCCTGCTAAACAACAATGACAAGTACAACCAAAAAATAGCTGGGCATTGTGGTGGGCTCCTGTAGTCCCAGCTACTTGGGAGGCTGAGGCAAGAGAATCACTTAAGCCCAAGGGTTAGAAGTTGCTGTGAACCGTGATGCCACACGCTACCAAGGGCGACATAGTGAGACTCTGTCGCAAAAAAACAAAGAACAAAAGCTGGTGAGTTATTAAGTCTCTCTTTGAACTCAACAAAAGGGCCTGAAGAATATGTTTATTGTCCAAACTCAGTGTCTTAACTCCGTAGGTGTTTTATGGATTAAGTCATGAGCCCAGGGCCCACATGTGCATTTTGAAATGAACACCAGTGGCTTTTCAGAACCTGCTTCCAGCTTTTTCTAGAGTGGGTGGGGGTGCTGTGCTTCAGAGTAGAACTTTATGGAGAGCCCTTCATTGTCTGGTCTTGTGCACTGGTTAGGACAGCACAGTTAAAACACTTGAAGTCTCCCAGTGGGGATGGGAGGAATCTCAGGCCAGGGAGAGCAGGCAGTTGTCTAGACTAGTGTTTTTCAACCTTTTTTATCTCATGGCACACTTGAACCTATAGTTAAACCTTGGAAGCACACTTAAATTAAGTTGATCAAAAGAAGAGTAAAAAAAGAATATACTCACTATGCTTTGAACTTGTTTTGAAGATAATCAATAATCTTTAAAAACACCAGTTGAAAATCACTAGTCTAGATAGAGGGAATTAAGAGTTGACTGCTCTTTGATTTTTTTTAATGGCTTTTTTCTTTTTATTGAGATGAGGTTTCATTATGTTGCCCCAGGTAGAGTGCATTGGCATCAGCCTAGCTCAAGCAGCCTCCAACTCCTAGGTTCAAATGATCCTTCTGCCTTAGCCACCTGAGTAGCTGTGATTATAGGAGCCTGCCACAACACCCAACTAAATTTTCTATTTTTAGTAGAGACAGGGTCTTGCTCTTGCTCAGGCTGGTCTCCAACTCCTAAGCTCAAGTGATCCTTGTGCCTTGGCCTCCCTGAGTGTTAGGATTACAGGCATGAGCCATTGTACTTCGCCTGAATTTTCTTTTGTGTTGGCAAAAGCAGTTAGGCAATGTCCCTGACCCCATTTATGGAGGTGGAAACCAAGGGTGAGGGCTGTGTCTTGGCTAGTGTAGAGACTGGCAAGCCCAAGCCAGCCCCATGGGTCAGGGAGGCCAGGGAGGCCTCCAGCCACCCCATTAAGTGCCCAGGCAGCAAGTGGTCTCTCTATGGCAGCCCCGGGCTTTGGCAGTGCTGCTGGGGTGAGCTGCCAGGCTTTGAGACAACTCTCACCAGCCCAAGTGGCTGGCACAACATGTGTGGTATCAGTCAGTATATGCAGAGGAGTAAGACAGAAATGCTGAACTCAGGGCTGTCCTGGGGCTTGTCACTAGGAGGCTGACTTGGGGCCTGAAAGCTAGGCAAGGGATGATAGAAAGAGCTGAGCCCAGAGTTGCCAAGCCCTGCCCTCCCCCTCACTCCATCTGGGTGGCCTCCATCATGCCTGTGAACTTCTCTGAGCCTGTTTCCTCATCTGTAAAATGGGCACATAGAATAAATGTAAGGTGGCCAGCACAGTGCCTGGGCTGGGAAGGGTAAACTAAATAGAGATTTGCTATGGGGTTCATCTGGCATCTGGATTTTTCTTGGTCATGTTTTCCATTTTGTGATTATACATACCCCCTCTGCTCTATGATGAATTATGCTGTGTGGGGACTGTCAGAGAGATGGTTTTTAGGGAGAAGGATTTACAGTGAAGATGGGTTCTTCCCGCATAAACGTTGCTTGGACCCAGCAAACCTTTATCACTGGGGCTGCCATGTCTTTGTGTGCAGGTTCCAGGCTCGATGAGGTTGGACCCTGTGGCTCAGGAAAAAAGATCCGCTGGCAGGAGACCCCCCTCCCAGGGGCTGGAACTGAAAGCACAGTTGGGCTTTGTGCAGAGTCACGAGGGGCCGCCGAGGGGGAACTGCGCCTGGGCTGAGCTTCTTACAAGCCTCAGTTCTTGAAAGTGGTTTTGAAAGAGTCAGTGGAAAGTGCTGACTGGGCTGTCCTCCTTCACCCCAGAACTGTGAGGCTGCAGCTTCTGGCAGGGGGAGGGGAGAAGCCCCACCAGGAAGCCACCTCTTCATCTGCCAGCTTTCACCTCCCAGGGATCCAGTGCCCGGAATGGGTGGATCTCTGTGCAGCGCAGTGATGCTGACTCTGATTAATGCCGGGTCTGTGTCTGCAGGTGAAGCCTAATGAAGAGGGAGTGTTGAAGCATGCTTGGCCCCAAGAGGGAAGGTGGCCTGGAGAAGCTCTCCCAACCCTGGTGATAGCCCTGAGGAGAAAGCTGGGCTTAGGAATCAGGCCACCTGGGCCTGCCTCCTACCTGCAGGTCCTGCTTTGATTGTTTTGCAACACAAGGGTCAAGGGGATGAGCAGTTGACACAGTTAGAACTGGTCTGGGTTCATCCTAATGGTGTCATGCCTGGTCATCCAAGGTATCCTGACCCACCTCTGCTCTCCCCCATCCCCATGCCTTCAGCAAGTCCCCAGGAGGTGGACACAGCCCTGTGTAGCAGGCTTACCTGGCAGAGGCCTTCGCTGACATTCCTGTTCCAGCATGTCCCTGTCCCCCCACCCTGTTTATCTTTTTACTATGTCACTTGTCATCCTGACCTGTCAGATCCTTGAGGGAAGGCCCAGTGCTAAGGTGAGGTGGAGGCGGGATGAGATGTATCCTCCCTACTTGGCGCCGGGATTCCCACTTCCTGGGGCTGCTGCTGCCACTGCAAGGAGGTCAGGTGAGTGTGTGGCAGGGACAGGGGTGAGTTCTGGTAGAGAGGGAGAGCAATAGTGTTGATTTTGCAGCGAGGAGTAGATTGTAAGCAGTGCCTCTGAACCTTTGCATGTGTGGTTCCCCTGGCCAGAACTCACTTCTCTCCCCTGGAAATCTTCTCTGCCTCCTCCCATCCTCTTCCAGATTCACAATAACCATATTTTAATTTTTATTTATGTATTTATTTTGAGATAGAGTCTCACTCTGTCACCCTGCGTAGAGTGCTGTGTTGTCATAGCTCACAGCAACGTCAAACTCTTGGGCTCAAGAGATCCATGCTCTTGCCTCACTCTCCCAAGTAGCTGTGTAGACACCTGGATATTTTAAGAGGTGGGGGGTCACACTTTTGCTCAGGCTTGTCTCAAACTCCTGACCTCAAGCTATCTATTTGCCTCAGCCTCTCAGAGTACTAGGATTACAGGCGTGAGCCAGCGTGCCGCTACAATAACCTTTACTGAGTTAATTGGTTGTGAGCTGCAGGGCAGGGCCTGGTCTCTTAATCCATGGCTATGCCCTCTTTAGGGACTAACTTGGGTTCAGGCAAGGCTGTGTCTTAGGGGATACAAAACATACAAATAGAGGTTTCTCCCATGGACTTTTGACCAGGAGCCTATGACTCAGTAGAGATCAGAGAAGATGTGATGGTAACGCCCTTTTGCAGATGAGAAAGCATCTTTCCAAGTTCACTCAGAGCTACACCCCATTCCTGCACTCTGGGTCCTCTCTCTTCTAAAAGGAGCAGTCCTGGTGCACAGGCGTCTGAAGAGGTGCAGAGGGCCCTGCATGGGCCTTAGAGATGCAGAGGGGAAGGGGAGGATGATATGGCATGAGAGAAAGGGCAAATGAAGACACCTTTCTGGCTTAGGTATATTGTATACATGGAACGCAGAGGGCTTTGGAAGCCAGGTAGCAGTGGCAGACCAAGCCAAGGTCTCCTGGCCCTCTGCTTTCTCTGCTTCCATTCCTACACTAGCAGACCCTGAATGTCTCTGGGCTGACCTGGAGTCTACAAATGAAGGCTACTCTAGGACAGAGATTCTTAGCCTTGACTATATATTGGCATCATGTAGGTCCTTAAAAAAGTATACATGCTGTGGTCCACCCCAAAGAGTCTGATATAAATGACTTGATAGGGGGTAGGGGACATATGTAAAGTCTCCGGGTGAGTCTAATGTATTGGTGGGGAAGAAGATCCTGTCTCCTGGGCCTTGTAAGCTGTAGGGTCTGGGCCAGGTTCCCTGTCCACCCACCCTAGCCCTGCATTTCAGGAAAGAGGGAACTGAAGCCCTGAGTAGGATAGAGGTTTTACTTGAGGGTCTCTGGAGAGAGAGTTGCTGGCTATTAGTTACCTATTGCTGGGTAACAAATTATCCCAACTCTGGTAGCTTAAAACAGCAATAAACATTTATTATGCTCAGATTCTGTGGGTTAGGATTTGGGAGAAGTTTCTTTTATTTTCTTTTTTTGGGACAAGTTCTTACTCTGTTGGGTTGGTTGCACTGCAGAGGTGTCATCATAGCTCACTGCAACCTGAAACCATGGCCTCAAGAGATCTTCCCACCTAGCCTCCCAAAGTGTGAGGATTATAGCCATGAGCCACCATGCCCAGCATAGGAGCAGTTTAATTGAATGGTAGCCTGGCTCTGGGTCTCTCATGGGGGTGTAGTCATCTGAAGGCTTGACTGGGGCTGGGGGATCTGCTTCCAAGATGGTATACTCACATACTAGGCAAGATGGTTTTGTCTGTTGGTAGGAGGGCTCAGTTCCTTACCTGTGGGCTTCTTTATAGGGTTGCTTGAGTGTCCTTGTGAATGGTGACTGGCTTTCCCCAGAGTAAGGTGTCCAAGGGAGCAAGGAGGAGGCCAGCCATAGTGTCTTTTATCACCTAATCATGGAAGTCATATCTCATTGTTTCTGCAGTATCCTATTAGCTACAAAGGTCAAGTTGGCAGGGAACTACACTAGGGCATGGATAGTAGGCCAGGATCATTGAGGGTTGTCCTGTCATTCTGCTTGTGGCCTCACATTTAATAAATGGTGGAGATTCAAACCGCTCATATCCAAAAGCTGGTATCAGACCCCAGGACCCATGTGAAAACCATGGTGCTGTAAGGCATCCTCAAATAAGGGGGCTGTTTATTAAGTTGGGTTATCAAGGGAAACTTAAGGAAGTGGGCTTTTGTGACTGTGTGAGAAAAAGAGAAGTGTTTCTTCCTGGGGTCTCCCAAAGGCTGTGTGACTTAGTCACCTCTAAACAGGGGTAGGATCTGCAGGTTGCTTTTCCCTTCCTGGGTTTTAGCCCTGTCAGGAGACCTTTCTTTCCAGGGGAGCGAGCAGTTCCTGTTGGCCCTCTTTGCTGTGGCCTTGTCTGCTGTCAACTAGGACAGTCTTGCAGCAGTATAGTCATCCAGGCAGTGACCAGCTCTGTGTTTTTTCTTACATGATTTCCTGGAGGGGGATTCAGAGTTGGGGTATCAGGTCCTGTCAGAGGGAGGGAATTCAGGCTGTAGTGTCTCCTTCTGAGAGTGGCTGAAGGGCACCACAGTAGACTTTGCTGTGGTCACAGGGGCTGGCAAGTAGGGCCTCGGGTCAGGGCTGGCATCACTCAAGCTATAGGTGTGACCATCCCCATTTTATAGATGGGGAAAACGAGGCTGCTATCTGAGCAACTTCATCTTCTCTAGAGACATCCAGCAATGGCACAGGCCTCCCATCAGATTCTTGACCACTGGGAGGCCATGGATCTTGCTTACCTCTGTAAGATTTAGGATCTAAGTTGAAGAATGTGTGTCCTGTCTGCCAGGAGGTGACTTTCTACCTGGCAAACCAGGGATGTCTATGTACAGACATACTCCTAGATGGGAAACCAGGGCATGGAGTGTGAGGAGTCTGGCGTTGGAGATAGAAGCTGAGCTGGTGATGAGTTTGAAAAGTTTATGGGAGGTGATGATCCATGCAATACTTTTAGCTTTAGATGGCATCTGTAGGGTGGGGCTTGGGGAAAGCCCTTGGGGTGTGGGCACTGGGGGAGGAATTGCAGTCCTAGGCTCTGTTCTGGCTGGTCTCTACCTGTTTCTCTTGCTGACACCATCATCTGGGCCCTCAGCTGAGCTTTATGCTTATCACAAGATCCTACTCTTTCTCTGGCTTCTTTCTCATCTTCTCTTCCACCCCTGCAGGGAGCTATAAATTGCTTTATGTCTCCGTTTAACCTGGGTGTATGCCTTCCGAACCATCAGGGAAAATAAAAATAAAGACCAGTCCAGGGGTGCTCACCTCTCCTGGTATGTCTCTACCTGCTCCTCCCACCTTTAGTACCCCAGGGGCCATGTCTTTTGCTCTGTCCCCCCATGCACCACATGAGATAGGGGTGCCTCAGCATGCTGCACACCCTCCCACCCCCCGGCTCCTCTCTTTTCTTCTGAGATTGGCTTACAAGGCCTTTTAAAGTTGTATTTTTAGGGGCTTTAACTTTTAGGGACGAGATCAGGGTAGCAAAGATATTCTTTTTGAAGGAATCCATGTGCCAGGCAGGAAGTAGAGTCCTTCCTTTTGTGATACTGTGAGGGCCAGAAGACATAGCTGGTGGGGAATGAGATACTCCCACCTTTTCTCTTTGTGAGCTTTGAGTTGGCTAATGGCCACCATCTCTGGTACCCCTGCCCCTCAATGCTAAATAGGATGAGTCAGGGTTGGGGAGCTCAGGCCCAGTTAGTGTTGGGATATAGAGTGTGTAAATCATGTCAGGGTCAAGGGCCAGTCTGATTATTAGAGTTGGGGCTGAGTCTGAGGCTGAGATCTGAGCTCAGATCAAGATTGGGGTTTTTCTACAAGTGAAACAGTTCTGGGCCCTATGAGAGGCAGCTTCAGCCTTTGTACTAGCCTTCTGGGGGTATCTTCCTCCCTCTTCTTCCATCTTTGAGATGGCCTTTGCAGGTGGCAATGCTTTTTACCTGTTCTGTCTCACTTCATCCTCCCAGCAGTCTTACCAGGTAGCTGTACCTAAGCCTGTTCACAAATGGGAAAGCTTGAAGTCCAAAGGAAGCATTTAAATATTCCATGAAGTTTAGACAGTGTTTCCAGGAGGCCAAGTACAGAGGCTGTGCCCTTGGGGAATTTCAGAGGTGTTGGCCAAGTGGGACTTGGAGATGGCAAGATATAGGTCCAGGGGCTACCTGGCAAGGGAGAGCCTGAGCTGGGGCCTAAACCTGATCTCCCGGCCCCTGGGCCAGTCTGTTCTTTCCCTTCCCCTGCTATCTCCTGGGCTCATAGGCTGCCACTGCTCTGTCCCTCTCGCCTGTACCCCTTCACCCCACTCCATGGCTGGCGGACCTGGCTCAGCAGTCCTGCTTTTACTTCCAGGCTGGTCTCAATGAAGAGGCTGGGGAGGGTCTGGCTGGGAGGAGTTGGGGCCAGCCCCTCCCTGGGGTTGAGGAGTGGGAGGAGCCTTGCTGGCAGACACAGAGCTCCTTTGTCTGGATAGTTGAGCAAAGCAGCTGGTCTGGGATTTCTGGGTGATTTTTACATTTGAAGAATAATTGCATTGTCTGGGGGGCCTGGAGAATCCAAATTCCTCCCCAGACCTGCCAGGCAGTCCAAAGATGTTCCCCCAGAGCAGCCCCCAGCTTCCCTCCTACTACCCTCTCCTATTAGGTGTTCCTCCTGGGAAATGAGGTGGAGCTGCTACTCTCAGAACTGGGGAGGAGAGGCTTAAAATCCCCAAGCTTGGTCAGGGAGGGTACAGGTGAGCTGCACTTGGGGCTTGGAGGAGAAAGAACACTGCTGGTGGAAGAGCTGGGTCCACTTTGGGGTGCTTTAGCTGGTGGAGTCTTGGGCCCCAAGGGGGAGTGGGGTAAAGTAAGCTAGGTGGGCTAATTGCCTCAGGTCTTACCCCCTTCTCTGGGAAATGGACAAGGAAATTTCCTGAGAAAGGCAGAGGGTGCAGGTACACTTGGGAGTAGACTTTGTTCAGAGTGGGCCAGGGATGGGTAAATTTTTGTCTTTTGAGAAGCATCTTTGGAAGGGTATGAGGTACTTGGAAAGCTGGCATCATTTTTGTTGGGCAGGGAAGTGATTTGCTGGTTATTGGGTGAGGCTGACGTGGACTTTAGTGTTGAGAAGGGGACACCCATATCCAGCCAGGCTATCAATGCCCTTGTGGTTCATAAGGCTTGGCTGCGCTCAGCCTGGGGAGAGGCTGCTGTCTAGCTAGGGACCTCAGCCTGCTCAGTGCCTGTGGGGCCTCAGCCTCAGTTGTGAGATAATGACAACAGGATTTGCTGGGGTGAGATGCCCATGCTTTAGGGACAGCCGGGGTGGGAGGGTTATATTGCAGAATGAGAGTCACATGTCAGGGGTGACTGTTAACTTCAGCAAACAGCAATGGAGCAAAGCTTGCTGGCAGTTTGAACAACTCACAGTCCTGCAGTCACTCAATTACACAATCACAGCACCTTGCACAAAGGTATGCAGAGGTTGAGAGAACCCAGAACTAACTTCTCTGACATGAATGAAGGAGAATGTTTCCTATAGGCCTTTGGGTGGCCTGGGCTGGGGAGGCCCCAGGCTTTGAAGTTGGGGTTCTGCGGTTACGTTGTGTGTAGGGGGTTGTGAATGAGAACTGAAGCGGCAAAGGGCAGCCATGCAGAGCCTTTCCTGAGCCTGGCACATAGTAGGTGCTCAGTGAATTGCTGAGTTTTATTCCCTTGCCAATGGGAAGCCTGGTCAGGCTTGTCTTTGGAGGGGGAGGCTGGGGGATTGAGACTGGTGCAAGCAAGGAACAGACAGGGGAAGCAGCCAGTGGAGGTGATAGTGATTTAGGCTTGACCCAATGGATAAGGAGTGTCTTCCACTTAAAAATGCCTCCAGATTAGACCTTGAGTTTGTTCCCATAAGGCAAATGCAAGGAGATGTGCCCCAGTTTAGATCTGGGTATTTGTAGGCAGGGTTTGGCAGGGTCAGGACTTAGTGTTTGGCCATCAGGAAGCCTCTGTTGGAAGGTAAATTTTTATTTTTTTCTTTTTTGTTGTTTTTGGAAGGTAAATTTCTGAGGGTGACAAATGAATTTGGGGAGGATGTTGGGGGTAAGGAAGTGGCAGTCAAAACAAAGCTTGCAGTGGTTATAGTGGTTCACATCTGTAATCCTAGCACTCTGGGAGGCTGCGGCGGGTGGACTCTTTGAGCTCAGGAGTTTGAGATCAGCCTGAACAAGAGTGAGATCTCTGTCTCTGCTAAAAATAGGAAAACAAGTTGGATGTGGTGGCACATGCCTGTAGGCCTCAGGAGGCTGAGGCAAGAGGATCAATTGAGCCCAGGAGTTGGAGGTTACTATGAGGTATGATGCCATGGCACTCTACCAGGGATGACAGAGTGAGACTACACAAACAAATAAAACAAAAACAAAGCTTGGCTGCTCATTCCCACTGATCTTTATCCATTCATCTTTGGTGACTCTGCCATAGGACCGGGCAGGGTTTTCCTTCCCTCTTCTCCTTCCTCTGCTGCTTTTCTCTGTAAGGTGTGGCTTCTTGGACAGCTTTAGGCAGAGTAGTATGGGTTCTGGGCAGTGGCGTGCAGGCCAGAGAAGTAGCAAGGGGGAGGCAGCTGGGCATCTTGAATGGAGCAGGGCAGTTATACCCTGGCTGACCTGATTTCTTGAAGCTCCCAGGCTTGGCCTGCTGGGAGACACAGGAGCGTGAACTTGAGGGCCTGGGTGCAGGCAGTGGGCTAGAGGCCCCAGCTCCCACTCCCATTTTGCCATGGAAGCTGGAGCAAGAAGGCAAGTGTCTTTTTACCCTCCCTTTTTTCCCTCCTCCTCCCTGCCTGGCTGAGCCAGCACTTTTTTCTTCTCTCCTTTATCTGCTTGAAGAGTACAGGGTGTTCTGTTTCTCCTGTGCATACAGATCAAGGAGCGGATGTTATTTCTTTCTTTCTTTCCCCAAGGCAAGAGAAGGACAGGCAGGCACTGAGGACCATTTAAGTGTTTCTCCTTCTTCAATAAGGCAGTTTCTCATAATTAAAAAAATAATCCAAAAGGGAAAGGAAAAGGTGACACAAACCAACAGGAAACAAGTTGTTCCCCTGCCCCAAGTTAACAGTATCCTCAAAGGTCCATTTGAGCATTTAGCACTTAGTAAGTGTCCTGGCTGTGTCTTCTCCTCATTTTCAATTGGGGAGAGGGGAGGGTGTTTGCTCCAGGGGCTGATATGGGGCTTCAGGGCTGACTCACTTCCCTGCCCTCTGTGGGCTGGGTGTGGGGCTCTTCTGGTTTCTTGGGGCACAGGGCTGATGGGCTCATCTGGTACAAGGCCTGAAGGAGGGACAGGACAGTGGGGTTAGCTGTGAGGATACTGTGGACACACAAGCTCCTGCTTACCTGCATCACCTCTACCTGGCACCCCTTGTGTGATGTCTGAGTTCAAGTCCTCTGAGACCTGGTATGGGGAGATGGGGGGGTTCTTTCTCTGCTCACCTTAAAGGCAGAGCGTCTGCCCCCATTTCCTACAGTGCATTTCATAGCCCATTACAGAGACAGTTACTGTAGACCTTGAGGCTCTAGAAAATGCTGGCCATCTTGTGACATCCACATAGGGCCTTATTTGACTGTGGCAACAGTGTGGTGAGGACAAGCTGGCCTTGCTGGCTCAGCGAGGCTCCTGGAGCCAGAAAGCAGGTATCTAGCTGGCTGGGTAGGCCCTGCTGGGAACAAGCCCTCTTCTGGCTTCCCAAGGATGGAGCTTATCTTGCCCCCTGGTTTCGGAGGTGGTGCTCAAAGGAGCCTGGGGAACCCCTAGTTTAATGGCTGTTATACCCTGGACCCCATAGCAGCTTTTCAGGAAGGGGTTCCACCAGTAAGGTGTGAGAATCACAGCAGCCATCTGCCCCTTTAGTGTACCCAAGAGGTTGTTTGGGGAGGAGGATGGCCTGGGATGGGGCGTTGGTAGGGCCTCCCCAGCCCTGGGGAGCTGTGGCGAGGAGGAAGTGGGGCGGCAGCAGTGCCACGTCAGTCAGTCGCGAAGTGCCCGGCAGCAGTGGCATCACCTGCAGCGGTGGCGTCATCTTCGCAGCTGGCTTGGGGCCCTGCAGAGCACGCCGCGTGTTTACAAACCTGACGCAGCGTCCCGGGCTGGGCGGGCAGACATCCGGCAGCGGCGGCATCATCGCTGACCCTTCCCCCGCCGCCCGGTACGGGCAGCCACATACTCACCTCTAAATTTAGTCCACAGGAAGGAGAACCTGGGGGAGGGGGCAGTACGGGATACGGGTAGGGGAGGAAAGGAAGAGAGTCGACCTAGCCCTGGCCCCTGCCCTCTGGGAGGGAGGCGGGACCTAGCGCCCCTGGGAGCAGGAGGAGACAGGAGAGTCAGGACCGAGGAGGCGGGAGAAGGAAAGGGCCCAAGCCCGCCTGACTCTGCGTGGCCTCACCCCCAGGGAGAGCTGGGACAGAGGCGCTCCTGGAAGCGGGTGGGGAGCCCCAGCCTCTGAGCGGGAGGCTGCCCTGAGTGGCTCCGGGCCTCGGGCGCCACCTCCTGGCCTTCTTAGAAACTGGCTCTGCACCAAGTGGGGCTGGCCAGGGTCTCAGGGAGTTTGGAGAAGTGGGTGGAGGAGGTAGGGTGGGGAGTGGTTCCTGTCTGGGCCCAGGTGTCCCACTGTCCCGTCGGTGAGTGGAAGGGATGGGAGGAGGCACGAGAAACAGCTTTTCGGCCTGAGCATATTTCAAAAAGGCCCCTTTGCTAAACTTCTGATGAAGTGTGATATTGGAGGACACTGTTCCAAGTGGCATGGAAACCTCAGTGGTCAGACCTAGAGATGTGCTGAGAAGGAAATTAGTGTGGCAGCCTTTGGTCGGTTGGTTGATTGGTTCGAAGGCACGAATGCATGTCTTGTTATTGAGGTATATGTGAATACATACAGCAAATTGCATGCATCTTAAATGTGCAACTCAAGGAATTTTTGTATGTATACATGCAATGGCTCACATCAAGATATAAAGTCCCTCTACCCTCTCGAGTTCTCTTCCATCCCTTTATAGTCATCTCCCCTTCCTCATAACCTCTGATTTCACCTGTCTCCACAGATTTGGTTTACGTCTTCCTGAACTTCATGTCAATGGAGTCATACAGTATGTGTGCTTTTATCTCTGACTTCTTTTGTTCTGTGTAATGTCTTGGAGGTGCATCTGTGTTGCTGACAGCATCACTAGTTGGGTTCTGTTTATTTATTGAAGACTACTCCATTGTGTGAATATGCCATATACCACACAATTATTTCTCTGTTCTCCCGTTAATGAACCTTTGGGGATTGCTGTTTGGGGGCTATTATGGATTAAACTGCTATGCATGTTTGGTAGGATATGCCCTTTTTCTCCTGGGTTTATTCTTAGGATTGAGATTCCTTTTTTTTTTTTGAGACAGAGTCCCACTATGTCACCCTTGGTACAGTGCCGTGGCATCACAGCTCATAGCAACCTTCAACTCTTGGGCTTAAGCAATTCTCTTGCCTCAGCCTACCAAGTAGCTTGGACTATAGGTGCCTGCCAAAATGCCCAGCTAATTTTTTTTTTAAGACAGAGTCTTACTCTGTTGCCCAGGCTGGAATGCCATGGCATCAGCCTAACTCACAGCAACTTTAAACTCCTGGATTCAAATGATCCTCCCGCCTCAGCCCCCCTGAGTAGCTGGGATTACAAGTGCCTGTCACAATGTTGAGCAAATTTTTCCTACTTTTAGTAGAAATAGGGGTCTTACTCTTTGCTCAGGCTGGTCTTGAACTCTTGAGCTCAAGCCATCTTCCTTGCTTAGCCTCCCACAGTGCTAGGATTACAGGTATGAGCTACTGCACCCAGCCAGAACAACAGACTTTTAAACATGCCCCTTGTCTGCTGTCCTCCACTCACATTTGTCCCTGTTAGATCGTGGATAGATAGTATTAGATTCCAATGGAACCTCAGCAAAGATACTTGTATTAGGAAGAAACAGTGACAGGATCAGAGCTGAGTGACCCCCCAGGATGGTCCCCAGATATCTCTAAAACCTCTTGGTCATTCTGGGAAGAGATGGGCAGCCTCTCCTAGCTCTAGGGTCAAATTCAGGGACCCTTGGCCTCCCAGCCATCGGCTCCCCTAGGCTGGCGTCTCTGAACAAGCTGGCTTAGTGTAACTGTCAATTTCATGTCTGGCATCTGGTGCCACGGGTCCTCATGGGTCACCGTTTCCTGGGCTCCTTGCTGCTTTGTGGTGACTGAGGGGCTGGGTGGCTGGGGAAAACAGCCTACCCGGAATAGCAGGCTTGTTGGATGCTGGCCTCGTGGCACTTTCTGGGGGGGAGGGCGGGACTATATCCTGCCCACCAAATTGCCACCTCATTGAGGCTGTGAAAGACCAACAGAAAGCCAGAGGAGAAGAGAAGGGCCAAGGGAGAAAGAGAGTACCGGGAGAGAGTCAGGCAAGGGAGGAAGAGCTGAGGATCCACGTGCAGGTGTCCAGGGGTTGGTGTGAGCCTCCTGAGGTATGTGCAAGTGTCCTGGGGTCTGTGTGAGTATCCTTGGTTGGCATGAGCTGGACCCCAGTAGCTGTGTTGGGCTAAGCTGCTCTGAGACCAGCAGCCCCAGGATTAGTCTAACTTTGTCCTTCTTAGTCATCTCCTCACCGGCTACCTTTTTTCACCACTTTGGGGTCTGTAGTCAGTGAAGAGGCAATACCTAACAAATTTGAGGGTGGGATTGAGGATCTGAAGGGCTTGGAATTGGCTTCCAGTTCTTTTGTCCACTATTGGGGTCCCTACTTTCTTTTTCTCTCCATTCTTCCCCACTTCCCATGGCTCTCCCTTCCTCATCCTTTGGCGGTGGCTCCTCTTGGCCAGGTCCTCATGAAGGGCTTGGTTTCCCCAGAGGGCAGGTGAAGTGAAAGCAGGGCAGATGTGTGACACCCCCTCACCCTGCAGGTTCCTAGGAGGCGAGTACGGACGGTATGCAAAGTTGTGAATCCAGTGGCGACAGTGCGGATGACCCTCTCAGTCGTGGCCTGCGGAGAAGGGGACAGCCTCGTGTGGTGGTGATTGGTGCTGGCTTGGCTGGCCTGGCTGCAGCCAAAGCACTTCTTGAACAGGGCTTCACGGATGTCACTGTGCTTGAGGCTTCTAGCCGCATAGGAGGCCGAGTGCAGAGCGTGAAACTTGGTAAGTACCATCCCTGCCTAGCCGCCTCACAAGGTCACCTTTTGTTCCCTAATCTCTGGCCCTGCCTGACATCTTATTATTTTAGCTTCTTTCCTGGGATAAATGTTCCATCATGGATCCTGCCTGAGCATTTTTCTGAAACTTGCTTTGCCCCTCGTGGCAGCCCTCTGAGGTAAGTATGGTTGGGCTCTAATCTCCATTTTCTTGAGAATGCTGGCTTGATGGTGGCCTAGAGTTCATTCCCAGTGTTTAGGAGAGAAGGGACACCAAAGCTCTCATGGCCCTGAGTGGGCCACTTTTTATTTTACAGGAAGTAGAATTTGTCAAGTTCCTGTTAGTTGTTACTTATTTTATTTTATTTTTTGAGTTAGGGCCTTGCTCTATCATCTGGGTAGAGTATAGTGGCATCATCATAGCTCACTACTACCTCAAACTCCTGGGCTCAACTGATCCTCCTTCCTTAGCCTCCCAGATAGCTGGGGCTGCAGGTACCTGTCACCATGCCCAGCTAATTTTTCTAATTTTAGTAGAGATAGGATTACTCTTGCTCAGGCTGGTCTTAAACTCCTGGCCTCAAGTGATCCTCCTGCCTTGGTCTCTCAAAGTGCTAGGATTACAGTTGTAAGTCCTTGCATAGGTCTAGCCATTAACTTTTAAGTGTGAATTAATGTATATGATAGGGCTCCTTAGCCCTAGGGAGCTCAAGTTAGCAAAGGTGGAAGGGGATTTTGAGCCTCCTTGTGGGCAATGGGCATGTCTTCAGACTAGCTGGCAAGTGGATCTGCCCAGATTGCAGAGTAATGAGGACCATGGAGAAAGCAGCCAGGTAAGAGACTTGCCCCAAAGGGTGGGCAGATTTTTTGCCTGGGGTCCTAGAGAGTGAGGACATTTTTCTGAAATGCAGCTGGAGGTCAGAGCTTCTTAGTCAGCAAGAGGTCTGACCATTCAGTGGTTGACCATGAAAATGACCCTGTGAGACCATGCATGGTGGCCCGGAGTGGATTGGCTACATTGACCCTCTGGAGGTTTTTGTGTTTGTGTCTGATCCCACACCAGGCAGCAAGGCTAGAGACTGTGCCCACTTGATCAGAGAAGTGGTCAGGTGTAGAATCACCAGAGGTTGATGACATATGGGTACTTCTTGCAGAAACTTTGATTATGTTAAGCTTCTTCCCTTAGAGCAGCAGTTCTCAACCTGTGGGTCATGACCCCTTTGGGAGTCGAACGATCCTTTCACAGGGGTCGCCTAAGACCATCGTGGATATCAGATATTTACATTACGATTCATAACAGTAGCAAAATTAAAGTTATGAAGTAGCAATGAAAATAGTTTTATGGTTGGGGGTCACCACAACATGAGGAATTGTATTAAGGGGTTGCAGCATTAGGAAGGTTGAGAACCACTGCCTTAGAGCATTGCCTGGAAGGTGTACATGAAGTTGTGTCATTCTTCCCCTGATATGGGAGAGTCTGCTGGTACTGAGGGTAAAAGCACCATCCAAAGCTTAGTAAACCTGGGACAGCCAGCAGGGAGGCCCCACCACTCTGTGGCCAACACCCATTTGGCTGGCTGGATGCCTTAGCGAAGGGAGGGCTCTAGTTATGGTTCTCCAGTCTTGATGTGACATTCAGGCTGTGACAGAGAAACAGAAGATGGGAAGACACATAGCCCAGACTCAGTGGTAGCTGACAGCTAAGGCATTCCATGAAGGGAAATGGTAGTACTAGGCAGTGAGACACAAGAGATGGCTCTGCAGGAAGCCAACGATACACAGTTGATCAATTGACTGTCTGTTGATTGGGTGGGAACATTCCCTTGGGAGAGAGAGAGTGCTTGGGTGGGCCTTGGTGATCATGGGAGTTGGGTAGGTAGTGAGAGGAAAGAGGGAGCAACAGGATGTATGTGAGGAAGATTGAGGCAGAACCCTGTTGGGAGAGGGAGAACAAGTCAGGGCAGGTGCCATGTGTGCAGACATGTGGGGCTGAAAGCCCAGCTGCACTTGCCCCTGCTGCACCCAGAAATGGTAGCTGTGAAGGTGTTAGTGGTGAGAGCAGTGGTCAAGGGCCAGAGGTTCCAAGAACACAATGGGGTAGGTGTGGAGATGGTGCATGATATCCTTTGGATGCAGAGGTGTGGCAAGAATAGCAGAGATGGAGGGGCTGTGAGAGGGGGTAGGAAACATTCTCAGATGGAGGCCTGCTCTGGTCCTCTTGCCTCCTTAAAGAGTCTGGGGATAGGGCAGCACCTATGGCTCAAAGGAGTAGGGCGCTGGTCCCATATACCAGAGGTGGAAGGTTCAAACCTGCCCTGGCCAAAACTGCAAAAAAAAAAAAAAAAAAAAAAAAAAGCCTGGGGATAGAGGTGGGGCACTGACCTTGTTCCTGATCTGCAACGGCTGACCTCTTTCCTGCTTTTTGCTGAGTCAGGCTGCTTAGTGGTTGTGTGCTGAGAGCTCTTTGTTATGTTCTGGAAGGGTTCAGGTCCCCTTTTGCTCCTATTGAGAGCTCAAACCAGGTGAGACATTTCAGGAGCCCCAAGCCTGAGGCTCTAAAGGAGGTTGTAAATTAAATGTCCTCAAAGCACACCAGGAACCCATTGAAAGAAGGACCGTGGGCTTCCAGCTTTTGGCACCCTCCAATTTGCCCACATTTCCCAGACAAGGGGCCTATATATTCTTGCCTGTTTTTCCAGAAATACCAGGAAATTTGTGTCTTGCTGACCGAGGTGTTATGTTGATTGTGTTTTCTCTTGTTTTTGGTACCTGCAGGTATACAGTGTTATATTTAGTAACTGGCAGTTTCATTAGAAGTAGCCCAGGAATGGAAAGGCATGAAAAAGAGGAATGCCGAGTTACTGGGGTGAAGGGTAATATTGTTGTTTTTCTTTTTCTTTTTTTAAATTTCAGATTAATGTGAAGATACAAACTATTAAGGTACAATGTTTGCATTTGTCAGGAAAAGTCCCTGTTATAGTTGTGTCCCTCACCCAGAAGGTGTGCCATACCCTTACATTGTGCCCATAAAGTGGGAGCACACTCTTTCCCTTTCTTTTCCCCTCCCCGTCCCTCTTTCTTCTTCCCTAATCTTGAAAATATTGCTGTTTGTTATAGTATATTGAATAGCTGATGCTGCATAACAAACTGCCCCAAAATGTAATGGCTTAGAACAATACCATTATATGGTATTGTGAGAAATTTTGGCAGGACTGAGTTAAGTGTTTCTTTTGCCAACCAATCCCTACACGGCTTCAGTCATCTGGCAGCTTGACTGGGGCTTCTTTGTCTATGATGACCTTACCCACCTGTCTGGTGGTAGACACAGTCTTTTGGCTATATTAGATATTTCTGGCAGGATGGAAGAAAAGCCTGGGTTTTCTTCTGTGATTGTCACCTTGTAGGATGATGAGAATGGAAGCCATGAGGCCCTTTGAGGCATAAGCTCTGAAACTGTAAACATCACTTTCCCTGCGTTCTGTTAATCACAGCATGTCACAAGTCCCGCCCAGATTCAAAGGGTAGGGAAAGAGTCCAACTCTCAATGGGAGAAATGGCAAAGTAATGTTGCAAAGGGGCATGTGTGCAAGGATAAGGAGGAATTATTGCGACTGTCTGGCAAAAAATATACCAGACATATTTTGAATTAGACCTGTAAAAACAAAATACTCCAAAATGTTCCTATCCTCCTTTAGTTGTTTCAACTTCTTTGAGTGCTAGTCAGGAAAGGAGACAAATGTGTCATAGTCCCTGCAGCATCAAAAGAGGAAACTGAGGCCTAGAGACAGGGACAGCCTAGAGCATCTGGCACCTTGGCTGGGATTAGGGTAGTACAACTGGTTTCCAGGCCCATCCGTAGTGGGACACTGCTGCAGTCAGACTCTCAGGGTTCCACCAACGGTGCCCGAGGCTTAGTGAGCTTAATTTTCCCCAAAATCTGTTTTAGCTTGCTCTAGGGAGGAATCTTCCAAACTGGAATGCTTGTCCTTCTCTTCTGCTCTGTGCTGAATTGAGAGGGCACCGCTTTCTGTCTGGGAAAAGGCTTTAAATTCTGCGGCCTCTGGAGATGTTGAAGAATTGGAGGAAGCCAGTTGGGGACCTTGCTGTTTCACTGGGACCCTCAGGGGCCCACAGTACTTCTCCTGAGTGGGGAGGCACTCAGGAGGAAGGGGGGCTGGTATCTGGCGTAACTTTAGAAAAAAGAGAGCCTTTTAACTGGTGCGGTGAGATGACTCTGGGACAAATCAAAATCATTCAGGGTGGCAGTTATCTCTGCTATAAAGTGGTTTTCACTGGGAACTTTTCACTAAGGACTTTGGTTGCCAGAAGGGGACTCAAACTAAGCCCTTCCACCCTGCTGTGGGAGGTGGATGAATGCTCTTGGAGGAAGGAGGAGGAGGCAGTTGTCTGGCCCCCTCTGGAGAAGGTCTGCCCCTCTAAGGGCCTGTTGTTGTCACTCTCAGGACACGCCACCTTTGAGCTGGGAGCCACCTGGATACATGGCTCCCACGGGAATCCTGTCTATCATCTAGCAGAAGCCAACGGCCTCCTGGAAGAGACAACTGATGGGGAGCGCAGCGTGGGCCGCATCAGCCTCTATTCCAAGAATGGCGTGGCCTGCTACCTTACTAACCACGGCCACAGGATCCCCAAGGATGTGGTTGAGGAATTCAGCGATTTATACAACGAGGTGAATTGTGAGCAGAGCATCTGGACATGAGGGTGTTGGGGGAGTTGGGAGACCTGGGAGTTCTTCTATGAACCTGGTTGTGTCCTTGCACTCTCTTTGGGCCCTGCATCTGAAAAAAACAGGACCATGTGGGGATAAATGAACATGATTGAGTGGAAAAGTGCCAGACAAGATCACTGCTATGTATGATTAAATATTTCTTCAAAAGGCCTTTTTTAAGATTTATTACTAGGTACTTGCGTGGTAGTGATGATTGTTACTATTTTTTGAATGCATTTATATGTTAATTAAAAAAATTTATTTTCTAATTGTTCCCACTATATAGAAATATAATTGATTTTTTATGTTAATTAGCTACATTGCTGAATTATTTTAATTCTAATTATATATCTATTATGTTAATTATATTAATTATATTTTAATGCTGCTCTGGAATTTTATGTGTATAATCCTACACAAAAATGAGAATTATTTTTTTCCTTTTTTTTTTTTTTTAAATTTCAGGTAATTGTGAGGGTCCAAACAACTAGTTTACAATATTTGCATTTGTTAGGTAGAGTGCCTCTTGTAGTTGTGCCCCCTACCCAAGAGGTGTGCTATATTACTTTGTTTTTTTCCTTTCTAATCCTCAGACCAATAGAACTTTCTGCAATGGTGGTGATGTTTTAGACCTGCATTAGCCACAATGTTTGATGGTCGTCACCAGCCCCGTGTGGCTCTTGAGTACTGAAATGTAGCTACTGAAACTGAGGAGCTAAATATCTAATTTATTTATTTATTATTATTCTTTTTAGTCCACTGAAGTAGTAGCTCTACATATCTAAATTTTTCCCTTTTAGTAGAATTCCTTATTTTTTGTTTTTATTTTTTAATAGTATTTATTATTACCAAATATTTAATTTTATTTAATTTTGAGTTGCTACAGGTGTCTTGTGGCTATTGTATAGGCTAGCATAGCTGTAGACTGTTTCTTTTTTTTATTGTGCTAGTATCTTAGTACAGTGTTGGATAGAAGTGGCAGTGGTATATATCCTTCTCTTATTAGATTTTTTTAAAAAATTATTATCTTTGGTATATTTTGATGTTATAAATTGCACTGAACTAACAAACTAATACATAGGCCTTGTCTTCTGCTAGCTTGTCTTTTATGGTACAGTCATCCTTTGCTCCAGGCCAGTAAATTGGCCATCAAGCACCTATTGTGTGTTTTCTTTTCTTTTTTTTTCTTTTTTCTTAAATCATGGTTGTGTACATAAATGCAATCATGGGGTACAATGTGCTGGTTTTATATTGTGCATTTTCTTATCTCTTGGGTATGAGAAAGGAGAAATGACCCTTTGCTTTGGGGTGGTCCCTGCTCCGTAGAGGACAGGCACACTCAGTGTCTTGAGTGTGTGTGCTGACAAGGAATGTTGTGCTCAGTTCCCTGGTATTGTGTGTTCTCACTCATGTGCAAAGAGACTGAATTATTATTATTATTATTGTTGTTTTTGAGACAGAGTCTCACTATGTCACCCTCAATAGAGTGCTGTGGTGTCACAGCTCAAGGCAACCTCCAACTCTTGGGCAATTCTCTTGCCTCAGCCTCCCAAGTAGCTGGGACTATAGGTGCCTGCCACAACACCTGGCTATTTTTTGTTACAGATGTCATTGTTGTTTAGCTGGCCCAGGCCAGGTTAGAATCTGCCAGCCTTGGTGTATGTGGCTGGTGCTGTAACCACTGTACTACGGGTGCCGAGCTGACTGAATTATTATTTTTAAAGAGATAGTGGTCTCACTCTGTTGCCCAGGCTAGAGTGCTTTGGCCTCAGCCTAGCTCACAACAACCTCAAACTCATAGGCTCAAGTGATCCCCCTGTCTCAGCCTGCTGAGTAGTCCCTCCTGGGACTATAGGTGCTTGCCACCATGCTCTGCTTATTTTTTCTTTTTCTTTTATTTATTTATTATTATTTTAAAGTAGAGACAGGGTCCTGCTTTGCTCAGGCTGGTCTTGAACTCCTGACCTCAAGTGATCCTTCCACCTCAGCCTCCCAGATTGCTAGGATGACAGGAATGAGTTACCATGTCCAGCCCCTTGTGTGGATTTTTAAGCAATATTGGAAGCCATCCTGAAGAGGTGTGCTCTAAGCATGTAAAACCCTGCCTAAGGGTGGCTTTATAATAAATATGCAGCCCCCAACCATGACTTTGGAGGGCAACTCATGTGAATGTATTATTTATTAACAACTAAGTAAGTTTGTGCAGTAGTATCACATAGGGCAGTGATTTTCAACTGGTGTGCCATGAAAAGTTTTAAAGATCATTAATTAAATTATTTTCAAAAGGAGTTCAAAGCACAGTAAGTATATTCTTTTTTTATCAACACAATTTAAATGTGCTATAGAAGTCTAACTATAGGTTCAAGTGTGCCCTGAGATTAAAAAAAAGATTGAAAAACACTGGCATAGAGCTTAGTTTCTGGAATAAGACTACCTTGATTTGAATACCAGTTCTACCGTTCATTCCCTCTGTAATCTTGAACAAATTGTTAAGCCTTTTTGAGCCTGGCTTTCCTCATCTGTACAATGGATATAGTTGTACCTTCTTAAAATGTTTAATGAGGATTGAGGTATTATTACCTGTCACAGACCTGTAGACTGCACCCATTTGACAAACCCGTGTTCTGTGAAGACCATCCTAGTCAGTGGCTGATACAAGCAGTCATGTTGATGTTGATGGACTAAATTTGTTACTCCTCCACTGGGCATTTTGGCTTTTAGTGAACAAGCTGAGGACTGGCTACCATGTTGCATATCATCCCCGGGAGGAGGCGAGTTGAAAGCCTGACCTCTTGGCAGTGGCCCTGGATGAGGAATTTGCTGAGGACTCTGGCTAAGGCTAAACACCCAGCATCTCGTGACTGTGGGGAGGGAAAACTGAACAATTTAACTCATTTTCTTCTTTATAAGTTAGACTTCAGATACATGTTTTATTCATGTTTCTAGCTCATGTTGAGGCTTTTCCCTTGAGTGGAGTGGTGGGGGTGGTGAGTGGTGGACATCAATAGGCTTTGTCCTCCTCCTTCACCCTGTGGCCCCAGGACTTCACAGGACTGAATTCACACTCGCTTTAGGAAGGGAAAGAATCACCAATCAGCTCAGCCACAGAGACCCAGCCAAGGAATGGGTCCCTTTGCCAGTGTCCTGGGAATGACAGCAGTGGGCGTGTGACTGTGCTGCTTTCCTGTGCATGGCCCTTCAGTGATGCCAGGGCCTTGAATTAAGACCAGAGGCCTTGGCGTGATTATCAGTGCTTTATGCCCCAGCTTCTGCCTTGCTGTTACAACTTCCTCTCCTGCTGCCCGCTCCACTTAAAGTTTCCTGAATGCATCTCTGTGTCTCTCTCATCTTTAAGTACCATGTTCCCTCTGTCTGAAATGTCTTCCGCCCCAACTACCAACCTGGCTGTCTCCTAACTGTGCAGGTTTGTCTGGGTTGATTGCATAGTCCCCTGATTCTTTTTTATAGCCTGTCATGTAGAAGCAGCCCAGTCTTAGAACATCCCTAACTTGAGTGAGGGCAGGGGCTGGGGGTTTCTGTCTTACTCACATTACAGCCTATGTCTTGCGCAGAGCCCAGTGGGTTCTGGGGCTCAGACCTTGCCTCTGGGGACCCTATGTCTTCCCTTGTGACTGGCTTATTTCCTTAGGGAAATAGAGCTAGCATTTGGCGGGAGGTCTATACCAGGCAGGCAGGGGATACCATGGGACTCTATTCCATGGGACTGATGAATCGTCATTATCTGTGCAGTACGGGTTGGAGCTCTGCTGAAATATGCCAGTGAAATGTCTTTCCATTCCTTGGCACACTCAAACCTCCCTGGGATCCTTCTTCTGTGTTCCTCCCTCCCCTCTGCATCCTATTTTCCTTATACATGGCTGAGGCCTGAAGTAAATGGGTACTTTGTGTGGACCTAGGCAGGCCTGCGGAGGCATCTCCAAGGCATCAGATTCCAGAGTCCCCTTTTGCTCCATTTCCCCCCCAAACACCAGCCAGTCTACAGCTCCAGACTGACCTTTGGGGAGAGAGCAAAGCAGACACACTTAGGAAGTGGTGGCAGGGGAAGGGCTGTGAGCATGTTCTTGGAATGGTAAATGTGGTCCCATGTCGACCTATGCAGAACCCAGGAGGTGGTGGTTTCTTTCCCCTACACACATGTTTCACTTTGTTCTAAGTGAGGGCCCAGTGAAAGGGTCTCTGAGGCCCATCCCATCCCCTCATGGGCTGGAGGTGAAGAGGCAGCCGGGCACAGCCTCAGGGCAGCGTTGGCTGCAACGTCAATTCTCCATGGGAGGGAGACCAAGGGCTCAGTGCATCTGGGTGATACCTGGGAGCTTGGACTTTTGGGATGAGGCCCCTTCTCTGAGAGGGAGGTGTGACGAAGGAGCGTGTTTTCAGTCTCCTGGGATTTCTCCGACAGGTCTATAACTTGACCCAGGAGTTCTTCCAGCATGATAAACCTGTCAATGCTGAAAGTCGAAACAGTGTGGGGGTATTCACCCGGGAGGAGGTGCGCAACCGCATCAGGGATGACCCTGACGACCCGGAGGCCACCAAGCGCCTGAAGCTCGCCATGATCCAGCAGTACCTGAAGGTATTGTTGCTGTCTCGCGTGCAGGTGCCAGAGTGAGGAAGACTGATTCTGGGGGCATCTGGGTCCGAGGAGGGCTACGCTGCTCGGAGGTCCTGCTCCTACCCCTGCCCAGCCCCAGCGGTCACCTGGCTTCTCCCTGGGTCTTCCTGCAGGTGGAGAGCTGTGAGAGCAGCTCACACAGCATCGACGAGGTGTCCCTGAGTGCCTTTGGGGAGTGGACCGAGATCCCCGGGGCCCACCACGTCATCCCTTCCGGCTTCATGCAGGTTGTGGAGCTGCTGGCCCAGGGCATCCCTGCCCACGTCATCCAGCTGGGGAAACCTGTCCGCTGTGTTCACTGGGACCAGGCCTGGGCCTGCGCCCGGGGCCCCGAGATTGAGCCCCGGGGTGAGGGTGACCACAACCACGACACTGGGGAGGGAAGCCAGGGAGGAGAGGAACCCCAAAGGTACAGGCAGGACGAGGACGAGCAGTGGCCGGTGGTGGTGGAGTGCGAGGACTGCGAGATGATCCCGGCAGACCACGTGATCGTGACCGTGTCGCTGGGCGTGCTCAAGAGGCAGTACACCAGCTTCTTCCGGCCAGGCCTGCCCATGGAGAAGGTGGCCGCCATCCACCGCCTGGGCATCGGCACCACCGACAAGATCTTTCTTGAATTTGAGGAGCCCTTCTGGGGCCCCGAGTGCAACAGCCTACAGTTTGTGTGGGAGGACGAGGCAGAGAGCAGCACCCTCACCTACCCGCCCGAGCTCTGGTACCGCAAGATCTGTGGCTTCGATGTCCTCTACCCACCCGAGCGCTATGGCCACGTGCTGAGTGGCTGGATCTGTGGGGAGGAGGCCCTCGTCATGGAAAGGTGCGACGACGAGGCAGTGGCCGAGATCTGCACGGAGATGCTGCGTCAGTTCACAGGTGCGTCCGCTGCCCCACTGCCCGCTCCCCACCTGTGCCCTCTGCCAGAATTGGGGCAGCTCTCCCCTCCCCAGCCTGTGAGGCCGAGGTGCTGTGCCCACTAGGGGAGCCAACACAGGGTGTCACACTCAGCCTTAGGCTCCTGAATTGCTGTCACTACGGGTTGGGGCGTGAAACAGAGGCTGTCTGCTGTGCTTTATTTTTAAGGGCTGATGATTAAAAAAAAATAGACATCACTGCCAGTTGCCCATTTCCTACTCATTCTCTGTTGCTGAGCGTGAGATTTATGTTTTACTCTGAACCTTTTAGATGAGTGTTTTTTTTCAGCCACTATTCAGGAGGGGGCCTCACAAGAATCTCTGATGTTAAAAGGGGAAACATGATTATCAGGCCCTGAAAGAGGAGTGTTTTGCTGGGGTGACAAGGCGGTGCTGACTGAGTGGTGCACAGCTGGAGCCTGGCTCCCTTTCTCTTCCCGCATCCCCCAAGCCTGGCAGTCTGGTCTTCCTGGGGCCCTAGAGGTGGGGTGAGGGGTCTATTCAGGGGTGTCTTCTGTATGCAGCCATTTCTTATTATGCTTCCTCTTGACTTTTCTGGCTCCCCAACAGGGAACCCAAACATTCCAAAACCTCGGCGAATTCTGCGCTCGGCCTGGGGCAGTAACCCTTATTTCCGAGGCTCCTATTCATACACACAGGTGGGCTCAAGTGGGGCAGATGTGGAGAAGCTGGCCAAGCCCCTGCCCTACACAGAGATCTCTAAGACGGCGGTGAGTGTGGGGTGGGTTCAGTCCAGGGTGAGGAGGGGAAGGGTAATGTTCACTAAGGGGTGCTAAGGTAAGGGAGAGATGGACTAGTTCCTTTAATGAAAGAGGAAACAAGAAGAAAATGTGCACTTAACATCTGGAAGAAAAAAATCAGGTGGAGACTTGACGTGCTTTCTTGAGGTTATGAAAACAGAGCCATTCCATGGCCATGGTAGCTGTCAGCCACTTACAATTTAAATTAATTAAAATGTAGAGTACTACAAAAAATTAAAATTTTAGTTCCTTAATTGCACTATTCACATTTCAAGTTCAATAGCCACATGTGGCTGCCACATTAGATTGTGTAGCTATCTATAATGTTCTATAGCATCATGGAATGTTCTCTTGGACAGCACTAATTTCAATGGAAATTTTTTCCCAATGTGTTTTAGAAAATAAAATTGGGAATACTGAGGCCTAAACTTATGTCAACTTTATACCTAAAAAATGGCAAATCTGAGAGAAATATACATTTTTGCTCCCATAAGGTAGCTTTGTTTTTGTTTGATTTTTTGAGGGAGAGTGCTCAGAGATTTGCTGAGGCTAGAGTGCTGTGGTATCAGCCTGCTCACGGCAACCTCACATTTTACTTGGGTTCACACATTGCTTGGGTTCAAGCAATCCTCCTGCCTCAGTCTCTTGAGTAGCTGGGACTATAGGCCACAATGCCTGGCTGGTGTTTCTATTTTTGGTAGAGATGGGATCTTACTCTTGCTCAGGCTGATCTTGAGCTCCTGAGCTCAAGCAATTCTCCTACCTCGTTTCCCAGAGTGCCAGGATTACAGGCATGAGGCACCATGCCCGGCCCCATAAGGTAGATTTTGACTTAAAAGGTAGATTTTGACTTTCCCCAGTCAAGTGTACATGTATACTAACTGGTAAAACCTCAACAGAGTTATATTTAAAACAATTCTTTGATGTAATTGGTAAAGGAAATTTTAGTCAACAAACATGTACTTTGCCTTCCCCACTGATAGGGACATCCCCAGAAAGACTTTTGCTGCTGCCACAGTCAATTTTCTCTTGTCACCTGCATCAGTTAGGACTAGTGCATGTAACAAAAGGAAAACCAAAACAAGCAAAAAAAAACCTGTGGCTTAAACAAGGGAAATCATAAGGAAATCTGGAGTCAGGTGGCAGGATACAGTATCATTAGTGTCTGGCTCCCATTTTCAAGGTCATTTTGTGGCCCAGGAGGGCTCTAGAGGCTCCAGCTCTACACATCTGCCTCTTAGGCTGGAAGGAGGAGGAAAGGCAGATGGGCAAAGGAGGTGAATCCTTGGAGTTGAATCAGGTGTCTCTAAGCAATAGTGTACTTGAAAGTTCATTGGCCAGAACATGGTCATGTGACTACACATAGCTGCTGGAGAGGCTGGGCAAATTCATTTTTATTCTGGATGGCAATGAACCCAGTTAAAAAGCAGGGCTTTGTTACTGAGGAGAAAAAGGAGGAAGGGTGGATGTGGAAGAAGGCAGCTTGCACACTGTCACGATACACACCCCCCTTTCAGTGTAATAACCTCTGTGGGCTCCTTGTTAGTGGGATACAGCTTCATTACTCAGAGTGGGTGATCCATGCCTAATAAATATCAGCCTCATGTGGGAGCCTATTAGAAATGCAGACTTTCAGCCCACCCTAGACCCACTGAATTAAAACCTCTGCCTTCTATTAGGGTCTACAGCTGGTGCCTTTGCACATTCATTTCGAGAGGCACAGGATAAAGTCTAAACCCAAGCTTGTACCTTACCTACATCTTGCCTGGAGAGCCTCCTTTCTTGAGGTTGAGCCCTGGCTGTACCAGAATTCTCACTGTTCCCCAAACAGTGCCTTAATGCATCTTTGTCCCCACTTTTCCCTCCATCTGAAATGTCCTTTACTTGTCTATTTACCCAGCATCATTGAAGAACCAGTCCAAAGGTCCTTTCCTCTAGGAAGCTTTGTGGGATACCTCTAATACCAGCACTCTTTTCTGGGCTGTCAGTGCCTTGTTCAAACACCCATCATGTCATGCATGACATTGTTTGGTAATTGGGTTTCGTGTCTGGCTTCCCCACCAGCATGGAAGCTCCACAAAGCAGCAGCCTGGTCACCTTTTATCTTCCAAGTGCCCAGAACAGTCCCTGGATCCTAACAGGGGCTTCATAAAGGTTTGTTAAATTACCACCTGACTTTATTGAGTACTTATGTTCTTCCAGGTTCTAAGTGCTTTAGATACATGATTTCACTTAATCCTTACAACCGCCCTCAGAAGTAGGTGGTATAAAGCCATCTGGCAGATGAAAAGGTCAAGATTTAGGAAGGTTAAACCACTTCTCCTGAGTTCAGTAGTAAGAGACTGCAGAGATAGGACTCTTAATGGCCTAAGAACAGAAAGAACTGAGGCCTGGATGTTTGGGGAAGACACTGGGGAAGATGGCCCAGTGGGATGGGCAGCTCTTCATCCTGTGGAAGCAGCAATACCTGCATCTCAGTTGCCTGCTCAAGCCTCTCTGATTGTAGTCTGGGTGGGTGGGTGGGGGGTTCTGGGGCAGATGGGTAGCCTTGGGGCCTCTGCTGCTCCTCTACCCTCACACCCCCTTCCCCCTGCCCAGCCCATGCAGGTGCTGTTCTCTGGTGAGGCCACCCATCGCAAGTACTACTCCACCACCCATGGTGCTCTTCTCTCTGGCCAACGTGAAGCCGCCCGTCTCATTGAGATGTATCGAGACCTCTTCCAGCAGGGGACCTGAGGGCTGTCCTCACTGCTGAGCGTGTTCCTTACAGAACCACTAACTCGTGACCTCTAGCCCCGTCCCTTGCTGCTGTGTGCCCCTAACTTCCTGATCCTCCATAGGATGGATTTTTACCTTCTGTAGAATAGAGCTGGACGCCCTCACTGGCTCCAGACTGAGCCCTGTAGCTTTTCCTTTTCTCCGAGCTGGGTGGTGACCAGGGTGGGTCCCTTTGATTTACCTCTGTGCTCAGTTCGCTGCCCTCCCCCTGCCCTCCTCTCCAGCCTTGTTATTGTAAGTGCCTTCAATACTTTGCATTTTGGGATAATAAAGAGGCCACCTTTCCCTGCCCCTCCTACTTCTCTCTTTTTTCTCAGCCTGTGTGCCTGCATTTATCACATCCCTGGTTGGGGGAGCTGTGGCCTGGCAGTGCTCCCAAAAGGGAAGGTTTTTCCTTTTTAGCCTGTCCTGGAGAGAGGTGTCCCCTCACCCCTATATGTTTGTGATGTGCTCCTTTGGGACTAGCTGGGGTCAGCCCGCTGGCCCCTTGCTAGACTTCTCAGAGTTTGACTGGATGACAGGCTGCCTGGAGTGAAGGACAGTTCTTTGGGCAGGACTGTGGCTCTGTGCCAAGCTCAGACATGTTCATTATTTATTAGTGTCACCTGGCCCTGGGGGTGCTGCTTTTGAGCCTCTGGGAAGGTAGATCTTCCAGCCATATTTTGGGATTCTTTTTGTCACAGGGGGCTGTCCTGTGTTGCCTACCTGCCACGTTCCAAGGGTTTGCCACTTATTGCTGGTAGATTTTTCTTCCCTTTTTGCTGAGTGAAAACACATATACCACCTTAAATATACTCACCCACATATATATGCACACGAAACCCAACACAACCCACTCATCTATGCAGGGCACAACTGCACCTAGACACACACACAGAACCTTAAGTAACAGTTGTTCTCTTACTCCATGTTTCTCTCTTTCTTTTTTTTTTTCCTGGAGACAGAATCTCACTCTGTTACCCTGGGTAGAGGGCTGTGGCATCATCGTAGCTAATAGCAACCTCAAACTCCTGAGTTCAAGCTATCTTCCTGTCTCCTAAGTAGCTGGGACTACAGGCGTTTGCCACAATGTGCAGCTAGATTTTCTATTTTTAGCAGGGATGGGGTCTCACTCTTGGCTCAGGCTGGTCTTGGAAGTTCTGAGCTCAAGTGATCTACCTGCCTTGGCCTTCCAGAGTGCTAGGATTACAGGAGTGAGCCACTGTGCCTGGTCACTCTAGGTTTCTAATGGTGGAATTTGAAATATGTAGAGCTGAGGGGTTGGGGTGATGGGGAAAAGTTTTGAAAAGCCAGGTGCTGAGTGGGCCCCTCTGGTCTCACCCCATATGAGCTCAGGTAGGTCCCTTCCTCAGACATTTAGGGCTCTGCCCTTGATAGGGCTTGACATCCTTTCCCACACACAGACACACCTGCACGCACACCCATTTCCATCACCTACTTGCAGCCCAGATTCACCCTGCCTCCTAGTGCACATACCTAATACGGGTCATTATGAAAATTTTGAGATATACCAAAATCAAGAAATGTAAAGTCTGTGCTGATGGAAACAAGTGAGCCCTCCTTGCAACATTGATAAATTGAGCAAGTTTCAACTTGCAGAGTTGAATCAGAAAGGACACTGTTGACTGTGTTTCCTGGAAGTGAAATAATGGACCATAGCATAGTTGGTTTCAAAACTTTCACAATGCCCCATGGAAGTGTTTTGCTTTGCTAGGCTTGATCCATCAGAAATCTTCATGGACTTTAAGTCAGGAATTCATACCCTCTGGCTAGCATAACTGAAAAAATTATAGATAGGAAAAAACTTTGAGAGGATCTCTTCTTGTGGTTTAAGCTCAAGATCTATATGAAGATATACTGAAAGAAACGTCCCCTCTTACAGTGTCCCTTCACTGTTGACCCCTCCACAGCTCCATGTGTATCCATCCCTAGATACAAGTCAGTATAAAGAAAGATACACTGTTCTCTTTCCTTTTTCCACAAAGGTCCCAAAGTCATCTTCCTGTCCCCCATTTTGTTTGTTTTAGTTAACAATAAATCTTGGTCATCTTCCCATAAAAGCACTTAAGCAGACAATGTAAATTTGGGCTTTACTTTGGTCAAAGTGTGTCTGTCTCCTCCCTGGCTCAGCGTTGCTTTATGGGAAGCCACCTTCTATTACCTTCTGTTGCCCTCTGTTAGTCTACATCTGATCTCCTCAGTTTTTGGATTTCTACGTCAACTGCAGTGGGTTGGACAAAAGCAGCACCATCACCTAAGTATGGGGGAGTAAAGTAAATACATTCTCAGGGTAGAAGCATAGGAATTTTAAAGGACTCCTTGGTGGAAAAGGGCTGGAGATGTTTATTTGGTGACTACATTGTGGGGAGCTGTAGGTGTGGCTAAGAAGAGGGAAAGAATATTCACTTAGAGCTGATTGCCTGCCTCTAAGTCACGTGGGTATGATTTACCATGGATCTAACTTAGGCTGCAGAGGGCAAAGTCTCTAGGTTTCATTACCCCACAGTTACCTAGGGAAGTAACTGCCCAAAGTCACTCAGGTAGGTAGTGATGCTGAAACATGAACTGAGGTCTGTTCCAGTCTGCTCTGTAGGCTCATTCTATTGTACCATCAAAAGAAGAGTCCGATGCCACCCAAAAGCCTAAGGCCATTGTTGGAGAAAGTGGACATGTGTACAGCCACACTGGGAGACTCTGTGTCAGAGTTCCCTAAAGCTGTCCATGTGCCCCCAGAATGGAGTGCACATGCTCCACAAAAGTATACACCAAAGCAATCATAGCAACATAGCTTGTAATAGCCGAGGTGCCCAGATGCTCATCCACAGTCGAGTGAATCAATTGCAGTGCACTCATATAGTGGAGTACTACAAAGCACTAGAGTAAAATGGAAGGATATTTGCAACAACAGGCATTAATCTCAAAAACATGTTGAGTGAAAGAAGGCAGACACAGGATGTATGCTGTAAGATTCTTTTATATGAGGTTCAAGGACCTACAAGGCTAATCTAATCAATGGTATTGGAAATGAGAGAGTGGCATTTGAGGGGAACTTCTGGGGTCGCAGAAATGTTCCATATCTCGATGTGGGTGGTGGTTGCATGGGCATATATATTGGTCAAAATGCTCCAACTTATACACAGAAGAAAGTTTAAAGAGTCTGAGGATGCCCTTCCCCCACCCTCCCATCCCAAAGCATGGCTGTGTTGGTCCAGCTGATTTCCTCCCTGCAGCAGAGATGACTAAGAACTGATAAAAGGAGGAGGGGGTGACTTAGACCCCACTGGCTGCCTGGTGATGAGAATTGCCCTCAAGTTTGTATAGGATATCACTGTTTACCAGAACCATTCATTGCCTGTATCCCTCATCCTCACTGCATCTGCAGTCATCTGAAGGCAGCAGGGATTGTTTCAGCAGCAGAAATTGAGGTTCTCAGAAGGATTTGTGGGAGGCTGTGGGCAAGGCTGTGTGCAAGGTCATGTAACTTGAAGAGGATATGAACATGTGGGGGAGGGAACAACCCCGTAAGGAAGCCAAGGGAGCCTTGGGATACGCAGGGAGGGACAGGTGTGAAAGGGTTGCCCCTGGAGCGTTTGCCAAAGCAGCCAGTTCTCCAGTGCATTGCCTTCACACCAAATAATTGCATAATGTAGGTACATTTATGATCTGCAGCTCTGGGAAACGGACTTGAGGCAGATGGTAAGGAAGAGCCAGAACCATTTGAAGCCAGAGGCAGTAGGATGAGTTCCAGGCTGTGACCAGGTTTCTGAAGCAGACTTGGCATTGACTGAAACCGAAAAGGCTCCAGTGGGGGTGGCAAATGTGGCCTGCTTAGCCCCAGACCCATGCCCATGGTCACTATAGAAGTCCTGTTGCCTGGTAGAAGTTCCACTTGGAGAGGATAACTCTTTCTTGCACTGGGTTCTGTGTAGATTTGGCTGTGTGATTTATGGTGTGGGCATCAGGGGATCTATGATCAAAGTGTTCATTGTGGTTTTGCGGAGGCCTCAGAAATGTCCCCTCAAAGGGCCTGGAGAGCTTGGCAGGCACTATCTCTTTCTGCTGTGTGACAGGTGAGCAGTATGTTATCTCTTATCTGGTGGGAGCCGCCTGAAGTGCCTCTGGTTTGAGTCACACTGCACTTACTTGGGCCTGTCATGATAAGCTCAAGAGTAACCTCAAGGTGCATAATGAGGTGGGCTACTGGCTCAGTTCTTGAACATGACTGTCTAATTAATGGTCTTTTAAACTTAATGGTAGAATTGCAGGAAGCTGTGTTTTTTTTGTTTTGTTTTTAATAATGATAGGTTGGGCTGTGGAGGCTACTTCTGGTTTGTGTAGGTAATCAAACCATCAACACTCAGGAAGAGTTGTTGCCCTGCTGAGGTGGCATTTGGAATATCGAAGCTCATGCTATATATTTGATATAAAAAAAGGAAGGTGTTTGTCACTCTCCTGTTTCATACTTTTTAACAAGAGATTGATAGGCAACAAAAGTCATCTGACTTCCCAGATTCTAGTGGTGGTTTAACACTGATTTTGAAGGAACGTTCAAAATCTGGATCTCTCTCAGGGCATGCAATGTGTTAGGCTCTGCAAACTCAGCGTTTGTGAAGTTTTGATCTTTCAGATTTATTATTCCCTATCCTTTTTACTGTAGACAAGACCACTCTTTTTTGTTTTAGATCTGTACCGTCTCCCTCCCACAGGTGGGATCACATAGTCATCTTACATCCCCAGCTCAAGGCCAGATGGCCACTTTGTCTTACAGCTCTTTGTGGTTGTTTGTAAGCTCCTTGGATGTGTTTTCCATCCACGTGAGCCACTGCTTCCCTTTCTTTTGTTTAAATTAGTTTGGGTTGGAATTCTGTCACTTATGATCAGTTCACACTAATTAAGTTTTGTCCCAGGAATGGGGTTTTACATTTGGTCTAGTGTTTTACTGGTCTTGTTCAAATACCCTAAACTCTCTTGTTTCCTATTCTGTTAAAGCCAATCAACGTAATTCCAATCAGATCAATCCACAGCTATATGCTACCAAGGTGCTGCTGGAGAAAAACATGGAGCCACACCTGCTGGCCTAAATAAAGCAAAGCAAAGCAAACAACATAACACTGCCCACAGGATCTTTCTAAGACTAAACTTTTTGAAGCAGAACTCTTGATCTCCTTCCTAATCTACCTCTAGTTTTCTCCATTTGAGTGAGGGGCACGCCATTTGGCTCAGGGCAAACACCATTGACTCTTTTTCTTTCACACTCCTCTGTTCATCAGCTTTGCCATCAGCAAATCTTTTTCTTTTTTTTTAAACTCACATTTTATATTTTTAATATTTTTATATCAATACACAGAGAAATACTTTGTAAAATTATGCAATGAATGTTTTGTATATAATGGTACATTTATGTAGAATTTTCCACTTTCACAATGTATGTATGTATGGCAAATTTTAGGACACCCTGCATAGGTAAAAACTAAAAACAAAATTGACCTACTTTTAAAGTGTAAAAAAGAATTATCTAAAATTACAAAATAAAATTAAAAGAAAATTTCACCCATACAATTCTGTAAAAAGACAGTACATTACTAATCTAATCTAGATAACGATCATTTCTTTTCTTTTCTTTTCTTTTTTTAATTAATTTATTTTTAAAATCATTTTTATTAAATCATAACTTTGTACATTGATGCATTTATGGGGTTCAGGGTACTGCTTCGATACACAATGTGAAATACTTACATTGTACTAAGTAACACATCCATCACAATTATACTCATTTTTTAATAATTTTGAAATGTACCATTGCATCATGTACATTAGGTGAGGTCCCCCCAAATGCCCTCCCTCTTTCCATATTACCCCTCCCCTCCCCTCTCTCTCCTCTTCCCTTCTACTTTCTGGACTATAGTTATGTTTTGCCATTTGTATGAGTGTGTAGGTAATTATATATTGATTTCATAGTAGTATCGAGTACATTGGATACTTTTTTCTCATTCTTGAGATACTTTACTAAGAAGAATATGTTCCTGCTCCATCTAGGTAAACATAAAAGGTGTGAAGTCTCCATCTTTTTATGGCTGCATAGTATTCCATGATGTACATATACCACAATAAGACTAATATTTTTATTGCTCTTTGTTTGTAGTTGCTTAAGGCCAAAGAGGAATTCAAGGGTAGGACAGATTAGCACACACAGCCATAGCTAATTACTATGAAAGAAAAATGATTATTCAATGACACTTGTTAAGAAACGTTAAACAGTTTGATGAAAACATTTCAGATTGTATATGAAGCCAGCACATTGTACCCCTTGATTGCACTAATGTACACAGCTATGATTTGATAAAAAAAAGAAAAAAGAAATAAAAATAAAATAAAATTGTATATTGCTTTGGGTAAAAAAAAAAGAAACATGAAGGAAAACTTTGTTGAGGACCATCAAGATAAGCATAGGAACCACTGCAATGAGGTCTTGCGGTAAGGGAGAGAGATGGAGCTCAATTCTGCACACAGCAAGTAGGAATTTATATCTCAAGGAGCAGCATGGGGGTCACTGGTAGGAAAATCACTAAGAAACCCAGGGATAAGGGGGATTCTGGCTAAACCGAGCTGCAGGATTCTCACTGAAGACAGACCAAGGTGAGCAGACATCACCCTGGGGGTTAGTGCGGGGTGACAACCTGATCAGGGGGTGAGGATGATTGGATAGGGAAGATGCAGAATTCTGGTTAACCCACTTAGCAGAGTTCTTTTGCTAAAACTGGATTTTACAAACCAGCACACAGATGGGCCTAGAAGAAGGTTCCAAATCCTGACTAAAGTTTGGCAAAGCAAAGAATCTCTGTCAGTCCCTGGGGTGCCATATCCCCGCCCATTCTTTTGACCTTTCCTCAGCTGATGTAGACCACTGTGCAAGGCAGTTTCAAGTCTCCCTACTTCCAAGGGCAGACCTGCTTCAAAGTCTCTCTTATAAAGAAATTCTGGCATTATAGCTGTTGAGGACTGCCTAAGTAATGAATTTCTGTGAGTTCACTGCTTTAGTTGTCTGAGGAATTGATTTATTCTGTTAGAAAGATAAAAATATTCCCACTCAAAGTCCCATCTTCAGGGCCCTCAAGATAGCAAAGTTCTGCTTTGACATGTTCTTTCATCTTTATTTTGGGGCCTCTTGATTTGCTAGGAGGACCTTTATATTTGGTTTAATCGTTTTACTTAAAAAGGTAAGAAAAGCACATGGAGTTTTGTCCTAGTTTGAGTGCAGTTCTGCCCTAATCAAGTCAAAAGCGGGGCTTCCCCTGCACCCTCCACTTTAGGGGGACCTGCTATGGTTCCCGTCTAGCATCACTCCCCCCCCGATTTGCAGGGTCCCTGGGTCAACGGGACAGACACCATCTACAGTTGCACCACCCATGCTCTCCATCTCACTCCCCTGGTCCCTGACTTGAACAAATCCAGGTCAAGTTCTGAAACATAAACTCCAAGTATAAATGGCCCTGACCCCTCTCCCAGGGCCTGGGCAGGTTTCTTCCCTGGGTCTGTCCTCCCAAAGCCTGGCTTTGCTGCTGATGTGTACAGCCTCGGTCCTAGAGATTGTCCCAGGAATGGCTATTGGCTGGGGTGTTGAACTTGTGAGCTCAGAGAGTCAGGTTGAGAAAGTCCATCTGAAGAGTTTGAGCTTAGAGCTCCCTCTTAATTTAAAGATGGTTTTTTTTTTTTTAGGACCCATTAAAATTTGCTTTAATACTTCTTTGGGGAAAAAAAAATCACACTTTCAGTGAATGAACAAGAAACATTTTTACAGTAGCAGTACACTATTATTTTTATACTACCATGCCATGAATTCATAGGGAAGAGGTTCCAGTAGCTCAGGGAGGCATCTTGCCATTGAATGTGACAAAGCATTGATTGACTTTTGAATTCATGCGAAATAGGCCAGCACCTTGTATCACTGTTACATGGGGTTTGTGTGCTATGCTGTACACCTATTATGCCATGAGCTCCTGGGCAATAAATGGGTTCCAGCACTAAAAACATGGTTCCATTGGTTCTCCTGTGTGCTATGTTATACGCTTATTATGCCATGAATTCATAGGAAATGGGTTCCAGGAGCTCGGGCTCCTTTCCGTTGGTTCTCACAAAGTGGGCTTCTCTGGGTGGAGCAGGCTGGCGCTTCAGTTGAACCCAGGTACCTTTCTTTTTGGCTTCCTTCTTTTTCTTTTCCCTTCACATGTTTCAGGAAGCTATCTCGGCTCTTACGGTGCTTAATATGCTCAATATGAACATTAATCCTCTTGGCAAGAATCTTGCACTTAACAAGTTTGTTTACAACGATGCCAAAAGTATGCTGGGTAACATTGTAGACTCTTCCAGTTTTGCCGTGGTCACATTTGTGTGGCCTTTTTGAATAGTACCCACTCCCTTGACGTCTACAATAGCACCTTTCTTGTAGATTCACATATATGTGGCCAAAGGAATAATTCCATATTTTCTAAAAGGTCTAGAGAACATGTATCGGGTGCCCTCTCCTCTTTCCCTTTGCGTTTGTCATTTTGGTGAATTACTTGAAGATGGCGTCTCTGGGCGAAAGGCAAATATTTCGCTGTTTTTTTTGTTTTTTGTTTTTTTTTCAGTTTTTGGCCAGGGCTGGGTTTGAACCCACCACCCCTGGTATATGGGGCTGGCGCCCTACCCCTTGAGCCACAGGCACCACCCAATTTAGAGATGATTTTTAAAGGGACTCAGGTGTCCACCTGTGGTTCAGAAAAGATGACCCTGTACTTGAACTGCCCCATGCCACCATCCCTGTCTTAAATTTCTTACTGGTTAGTAAGGTCATGGTCATAAATTGTATGCTTAGTAACACAAATTTGCTCAAGGTACTAACCTCAGTTCTTCTGAAGCAGAATGTCTATCACCTGTGATGTTAAAGCCGCTTCTTTTAGTAGGTGAGTGACTTGTTAATCACAGGAAGATTTATAATTAAGTATTTACTTAATTATAAACTAAGTCATACCACTAACGTTAATACTTTCATGTTAGGTTATAAATAATCTGTTTATGTTTTTATTTAAAGTGTTCATAACATTTAAAATGTTTGGACATTTTAGACTCTTACCAATGTCTTGTGATCCCATTTATTTAAAAGAGAAAATGACTTATAATTTCACATTTTAAAGAGTAAGAGTACAAGTAAATGCATAAGAGGCATTCTAATATTTAAGAGAAATATATTTACCACATGTGAATGTTAAATTTAGATTTACAAGAGCCTTTGAAATGCTTTGGAAGGTTTGTTTTTTTAAATTAGAATCATGGGCTTACTTTGTCAGGCATTTGGAATCCCAAAAGTAAATTGAATATATGAAACCTATTAATGCAGTTTAAAATATTTAAGGGAGGTTGCTGGATACAAAATCAATATAAGAAAGTAATGTTATTTTTATATTCCAGCAATAAGAAAATGAAATGGCCCACGTGTAAGTGGATACTTGGTATATGACAAAGGTGCACTTTAGGGCATCGGGAGAAAAAATGGTGACAGGACAATTGTGTACTATGTTGCCAAAAGATGAAATTGAACTCCTAATTCACACTATATACAAAAGTCAACTCCAGGTGAATATGATCTCTAACATGCAACACATTATAAAGTTATCCAGTGATTAACACAGGAGAATATCTTCATGACCTGGGAGTAGAGAGGGTTTCTTAAATGAAACACACAAGCTCTAAACATAAATGTAAAGATTAGTCCATTTAATTGTTAAAATTATTCTATTCATTATTAAACACTATTAAAAGAATAAAATATATAAGTGAGAAACTAAGAGAAGATATTTGCATCCTATGTGATCAACTAACAACAACAAAAATAATTCGTTTCCAAATATATAAAGAACTCTTTATTTTTGGTAAGAAAACAGGCAGAAGATTGAGTAGAAAAATAGGCAAACGACTTGACTAAGGATTCACAACAAAGAAAATACAAATGGCAAATAAACATTGAAAAGTGTTCTTTCCTGGCTCAGTGCCGATAGCTTAGTGGTTGGAGCACTGGCCACGTACACCGGGGGTGGCAGGTTCAAACCTGGCCCAGGCCTGCTAAACAACAATGACAACTACAACAAAAAAATAGCTGGGCATTGTGGCGGGCACCTGTAGTCTCAGCTACTTGGGAGGCTGAGGCAAGAGCATTGCTTAAGCCCAAGAGTTGGAGGTTGCTGTGAGCTGTGATGCTACAGCACTCTACAGAGGGCGACAGAGGGAGACTCTGTCTCTAAAAAAAAGAAAAGAAAAGAAAGTGTTCTTTCCACGAGTAACCAGAGAAATGCTAATTAAAACAATGAGACACCACTGTATGCCCACCACATTAGCAAACTTTTCAAAATTTTTTAATTCTAAGTATTGGTGAAGCATTCTAATTTTTGTTGAGAATGTAATATAAATTATTATACAGCCACTTTGGAAAACAGTGTGGAATTCTTATACTCCTTTGCTTGGAAGCATCTCCCCCTGGGATCCAAGACCTGTAGACATTATTTTCCTCAATAGGTCACAGGGAGTGATTGTTAGTTCCCAGACCCGCATATCCTACATACTGGGAATACAGAACGATAGACAGTGATGGCTTAGTGTCTGGAGGATCGTGCCCCGTCCTTTGGAGGGTGTCATTTCTAACCTGGTGCCTTTGATGTCCCCTCAGGAGGCTATTTCTTGCTCATTCAAGCTGGCAGATTTTGGACAGTGAACCATCCATAGTCACACGCCCAGTGCCATAACCTCTTGCTATGAAAAATGTCCCCTGGTCCGAAGACAATGTTAGGAGCCATCCCAGCCAACCATGTAGTTTCTGAGCCTGCACACAGTGTCGACAGCTGAGGTACTAAATGCAAATTCCTGTCTGGAATAAGTGTCACTTCCACATTCAGGGGAAAGTATCTTCTTTTCCAGAGTTGAAGGGGGCAGATTTAAACAACACGCCATCAAACGACTGGTTGATCACCTTCAGGAATGAGGCCAATAAGACGAATACATTCTGGACATCGGATGTGCCGCCCAGAGACTACAACTGATGCTCAAACCTTGCTGAAAGAGCAGGACTTAAATGCTGCTGCCTCACACGTGCAAAACGGTAGCAGTGTGTTACGAGCTTGATTGTGTCGTCATTACACAGTGTGTATGCACCTCGAATCATTGCATGCACTCCTTAGGCATACTTTAATTTCTCAGTTACAGCTCTGTAAAGCTGGGGGTGGGGGAAGAGGGAAGATACTGTATGAAGAACTCAGGAGCAGCCCCTGACGCTATTAGGTTAGACATTTGCAGCAGCAGGAGGCAGATGAGCCTCGGTGAGAGGAAGTTTTATATGGTTGGATCCAAGCTGCAGGGATGCTGGGGACACAGCTGGAACCTGCTTCAGACTTTTTTTTTTTCCTTAACCCAACTCAAAACTAGCCTTTAAAAAACTTCTATCAATCTGTTGGGGCAGCATTCCTAAGTTTGCCTCCAAAATTTAAAACGGCCTCTAACGCAAGGTGTGAAGTAGAGTACCTTGTCCTTCACCTGAGGAGGGCAACCTTGGGATATTCCAGAGTGTTGGCACCTAGGAACTTTATTGAAGTCTCAGTCCGCTGAGTCTGCATAGGGTTTGTCTTCCACTTTTGGATCACATGTCTTAACAGGGCATCTGGGCCAGTGCCACTTCTTGTACATAAAGTCCAAGTAACATCATGGCACCCACATAGTGACCCAAAGTGAAGTTCTGTAGGATGTTCAGATGGCACAGAACCCTTTGGACTAGGATGGCCGAGCCCTAGAGAATTGGCATAATGTTAAGCAATGTGATGGGTCTGGACCGGGTCTCCATCTCCTGGCGTTTCTGGTCCTTTTTCTGATAGTGAAATGAAAGCAGATCAATAGCCACAAACCACATGCCAGAGGCTGTGCTCATCTCCGTTAGTGCATGAATCACAGAATACAGCAGACGCTGTGGAGGCCTGCCGTAGTTCAAGGTCACGCTCCCTGATTCACCTGATTTGTAGGGCAGAATGGTGAATGATATATGGAGCATATAATGAGGCCCACCGTTCCTACATTCTTTAAATTCTTGAGAATGACACTAACACTGCCATTCTGCTCCTGTGATGTAATATTGCTTTTCATTTACTGCCGTGGTTGTGGATTGACAGTGTAGTTTCAGGGATTTCTACTTGCCTTTCCTACTATAATAGCTCTTACTCTACAAGTCAAGGAACTAATGTGAAGGTTCTATAAAATCCTAATGTCTATTCCAATTGTACATTCAGGATTCCATTAATTACTTGACCCTCATACATTTCTACTCCAATAAGAAGTCAATTCAGAGCCTGTATCTTCAGTCCTTACCAGAGCTGTTTTCCAGTGCGTGGTATCCAAGTATACAGCCACAGGCCTTTGGAGAAAGACCCAGAGGAATCAATACTATTCATTTGGCACAGTATTGCAGGGTCCGTCTTCCTGTGGCCCTGGCCTCTCTTTGTTCTGTAGCGAGTTTGAATCTAGCTTAGGTTTGGAACTGAGCAAGGGATTGTAGCTTTCTACTGGGGCAGCTGACCACAGCCTTCTGCCCATATATACTTCATTTCTTTTGGATATGTATTTCCAATATCCTTCTGAACGCAATATCCTTGATGAATACACATACATCTTACCCCTTAGATCACTCTATTCTTCTATCTTTAAAAATGAATCATTCCATTTATAAAGGTGTTTAGAACAGGCAAAACTCATACTCGGTGAAATAAATCAGAACAATGGTGCGGTACTCTAGCTTGCTTTCGATTAGTTAAAAAAAACAAACAAACAGGGAACCATAGATAGTTGCCTTTGTGGCTGGGGACTTTTTGGTTTACAAGGCATCCTTCTGGAGTGATGGATATGTTCTTTCTTCTCTTTCTTTATTTTGTGATTGACAAATAAAAATCGCATATACTTAGGTGTCTAGCATGATGGTTTGAGATGCGTATACATTAGGAAATGGCTACATGAAGCTACTTAATGCATTACCCCATATGAATCAGTTATTTGTGGTGAGAACATTCAAAATCTACTCTCTTAGCAATTTCAAGTATACAATACATTGTTATTAGTGTTATCTTGTTGTACCAGAGAGCTCTTGAGTTTATTCTTCCCTTGTAATTGAACTTTGTGTCCTTTAACCAACATCTCCTCAATTCTTACTTCCCTCCATCCCAGCTCTTGGTAACCACTATTCTACTCAGCGTGATCGTGTGGGATTTGTCTTTCTGTGCCTATGTCCTCCAGGTTCTTACTGGTCCCACATGACATCATTTTATTCTTTTTTATGGCACAATAGTATTCCATTTTGCACATATACCACATTTCTTTGTCCTTCCATCTGTTGGTAAACACTTCCAAGCTGTTTGTGTATCTTGGCTATTGCACTCCAGGCAATAAACATGGGAGTACAGACATCTTTTTGTTGGATCGTATGTATAGTACCCAGTAGTGAGATTGCTGGATCTTATGTAGTTTCATTTTTATTTTATTTGAGACACCTCCATACGATTTTCCATAATGGCTATACTCATTTACATTCCCAACGACAGTGCACTAGGGTTCCCTTTTCTCCACATTTTTGCCGACACTTATCTTTCCTTGGCCTGGTGATGACCATTCTAAGAGGTGGAAGGTGATATCTTATTGTGGCTTCAGTTTACATTTCCTTGATGATTACTGATGCTATACTCTTTTTCATATACCTGGTGGCCATTTGCATGTCTTTTTTTGAGAAATGTCTATTCAGGTTCTTTTCTCATTTTTAATTATATTTATTTTGAGACAGGGTCTTCCTTTGTCATCCAGGCTGGAGTGCAGTGGTGCAATCACTGCTCACTGTAACCTCAAACTCCTGGGCTCAAGTGATGCTTCTACCAGACTCCTGAATAGATTATGTCATTTGCAAATAGAGGCGATTTAACTTCCTGATTTATACCCCTTCTATTTCTTTCTTTTGCCTAATTGCTCTGGCTAGGGCTTCCAGTACTGTGTTGAATAGAAGTGGTAGGATTGTGGTACATGTATACCATGGAATACTATGCAGCCTTAAAGAAAGAGGGAGACTTTACCTCTTTTGTGTTTACATGGATGGAGCTGGAACATATTCTTCTTAGCAAAGTATCTCAAGAATGGAAGAAAATGTATCCAATGTACTCAGCCCTACTATGAAGCTAATTTATAGCTTTCATATGAAGGCTAAAACCCAGTTATAGCACAAGAATATGGGGAAAAGGGCAAGGGAGGAGAGGGAAGGGGAGGGAGGCGATTGGTGGGATCACACCTACGGTGCATCTTAGAAGGGTACAGTGAAACTTACTAAAGAATACAAATGTCTTCATATAGTGATTAAGAAAATGCCATGAAGGCTATGTTAAATAGTTCAATGAAAATATTTCAGATTATATATGAAGTCAGCACATTGTGCCCCATGATTGCACTAATGTACACAGCTATGATTTAATAAAAATTAAAAAAAAAAAAGAAATTGTAGGAGTTGGCATTCTTGTCTTCTTCCTGATCTTAGAGGGAAAGTTCTCAACTTTTCACTGTTGAGTATGATGTCAGCTGTAGGCTTGCCATGTGTGACCTATTGTGTTGAAATACATTCCTTCCATATCTAACTTATTCATATAGAAGTTTTTGTTATGAAAGAATGTTGAATTTTGTCAAATACTTTTTTCTGCATCTACTGAGATGATTTTTGTCCTTCATTCCGCTAATGTTGTATATCACATTTAGTGATTGGTACATGTTGAAATATCTTAACACCCCAGGGATAAATGCCATTTGATCACTGTGAATGATCCTTTAAATGCTCTATTGAATTTGAGTTGCTAGTATTTTCTGAGGATTTTTTTGGCATCTCCATTTATCAGGGATATCAGAGAGCATGTTATTCTTTCAAACAGCTCCATAGATCCCAGAGATTAGCTCCCTACACACTCCATTGCAAACTTTTTACCTATGACAGAAATTATTCTCACATCAGTATTGGCAGGGACACACTCCCTCTGAATGTTGTAGAGGAGGATACTCCTCTGCCTCTTCCGGCTTCTGGTGGCCCTCAGCAATCCTTGGCATTCCTTGGGCATCGCTATGATCTCTGCCTCCATCTTCACGTGGTCACCATGCAACTTCTGTTATGGATTCTAGCCCAGCAATAGCATCTATTTTCGTCAACTCTGACCTATACAGGAGAGCCATGACTGGCCTCAGTGATGCCTATGGCCTCTGCTAGGCATTTCTCATTGCCTTGCTATACAGAGCCCTCTAAGCTCTTTCGAAGATCACAGCTAGCTGATAAGTTTCCCACTTTCCTATAGTAGATGTTATGTAGCATGTACACTTCACTGGGCCTTTCACTCCCTTCCTCCAGTCTGCTTGCAATTCTGACACTTCTACTTGATTTAATATGGGCCACTGCTTTTAGGTCTTCTGAAGGACACACCAGTATATATTAGAAACATTTTCTGGGGCCCATACAAGGGTATTAAATCCAGTACCATGGGAGGGTGCCTCCATGTTGATAAACTCTCCCTTAATGAGCTTCCTATTTTACTCCACCCACCTCCACCTCCAGCACCCTCTGAAGTCACTTCCAGGCATACTCTAGCTATGCTTGTCAGTTCATGTCAGCAGGCTTCTGTGGGAACTTTGGTGTATGAGTCCTCTCATTTCTTTGTGGCCCTATGCTTTTCCAGTGAGGTCATGCCTCAGCATCTCAATTTGGCCCTAGATATTAATATGGGGGATGGGAAGGCAGGGCGAGTACAGGTCCTGAGGAGTATAAGCATTGTCTTGAAAGGTATCTGCTCACTTGGGGTATGTGCCAAATTTTCAGGAGACGGTCTCTATCTTCCCACACAGAAAAGCTGGCCGCTTATATAGACCCAGAGTTTGGGGTCCCAAGGTGCTCAAGGGAATCTATCCAGAAATCTCCATCCTGAGTCTCAAGACCCTACTCCTTTCCTATAAAGACCCTGACCTTAGAGTATGAAACTTGATTAAGCTGTGAGTTCATCCTTCTCTGACGTTTTGACCCTCTTACAGTAAAATTCTGTGCTCTATTTCCTCTGGATGCAGGACATGAAGAGCTCTTGAAAAGCTTCAGAAAGGTCCTTTGACTCTCACACTTTGCTCTAAACTGCTGATTAATACATTAGAGATGATATTTTTTCTCTCCTTAGTGTATTGGAGAACTTAGCAATAGGTTCCCCATCCTGTAGTTTATAGTCACTCTTTATCCCTTAATTCTCAAACTACAGAGACCGTGTGCTAGCTAGTATATCCTTTTATTAATTTATCCAATCACATTCACCATAGACAAAACTCTCAGCAACCTCATCCCTACAGCATGCTGGGAGCTGCCAGGGTTCCGCCTGCCACCAATGATGAGGTTCTCATTGCTATCTGACCAGCCAGTGAGCCAGCTCTGGGACCCCATCCTGGAGTCTCCTGTTTAGGATTACTTCCAGAACCAATTATCTGAGCTTGAGATTCCTAGTAGCAGACCTTGAGGCTGTGAGTGATTTATGAAATCTGTGCTCTTGGAAGAAAGGTGTGTGGGAAGGACTATAGGGCAGGGGGATGGCTAAGCAAGGATGTGGTCTCATTTGCATCTGGTCCTGTGGGAGCTCTGGGACAAGGAGCTCAGCATTTTGTATTCTGGTGTTGGTCACTGGATGTGGTCTGCCTCAGGAGGATTTAAATTCTGGGGTAGGTGATCCTAGTTAATGGGGGGTGGGGGTGGTTCTCTGGAGGACAGAGTAGCTAGGAGCTGATAGCAGTTAATGCTCAAAGCAGCTGGGGGAATTATGCACTGACCCAATAACAGTGTTAGGGATGGTGCTGGTCCTGGAATTTTCTGAGGGTTAGTTTCCTTCATCTATGAAATAGGGATATCAATGCATAATTCTCAGATTTAATCGTGAGGTAAATGAAGTTAAGAACAGGCAGCTTAAATAGAAGTGGAATTTAAACATGCTAACATGTCTGGAAAACTGACTGAGCACGTCTGTCAGAACCCTGTGTGCACAGAAATCGAAGAGTTTCCTGAGAGAAGAATCAAACTGTGATTGCTGAGATTCATTCATTCATTCAGTTTCTCACAAGTTTAAATACAAATGCCACAGTGCTTGTTGTGGTCTGCATGTGTGTGTTCTCCCCAAATTCGTGTGTTAAACCTAATCATCAATGTGATGCTATTAGGAGGTGGAACCTTTGAAAGGTGGTCAGACATGAGAATGAAGCCCTGGGGAACGCGATTAGTGCCCTTGTAAAAGATCCCAGAAAGAAACCTCATCCTTTGTGCCATGTTGAGGATACAGCAAGAAGGCACCATCCACGAGCAAGTAGAACCTCCCCAGATACAACTTGCTAGCAACTTGTTCTTGGACTTCCCAACCTCTAGAACCGTGAATCCTGTCCTCAGTGTCAGGCTGATGACTGGTGGAGGGGAGCCCCTTGGTTACAGCTATAGCAGGCCCAGGACACCCTGCAGGTTGCTAAGCTCCCAGAACAAGTCACTATTCTGCTATCCAGTATTCAAAACTAACTTTTGCAAAAGGATAATATTTTTTTGTTGTTCTTTGTTTTCCACCTGTAAATGATTCCATGAATCACAGCTGGAATGATTTGTCTTTTCTTTTGTTTTCCCCTACCCTATAAAGTTAACTTTCTTTACATTAAAAAAAGACTCAGAATTGGATACAGTGCTAGAACTGTAAAGCATTAAATTATCTCAATAGTTTATTTGCTTTCTACCCATATGCTTTCCCCCAAACCTTCTGGATAAGGGTGCAGTTTGAGTGATATATGATCCTACCTCTGATTGGTGTTCCAATTCTTCTTACACAACCAGGGTTAATGCACAGTTTATGAGATAGTTCTAATCAGCTCAGAAAAAAGAATTATGGACACAAAAAGAAATCAGGGAGAGAACAGAAGAAGAATAGACCAAGGGACAAATGACATAAACTTATAACAGGCTTAACATCAAAGTCCTATTTTTCAGGAAGAGGCATTTTTATAAGGCCAATGTGGGGTTCATTTTCAGATATTTTACTAAACTTAATTGGGAGTTTATTGTTTATTTCAGCTACTATAGCCCAATTATTCCTGTCTGACCCTAATAAAGAGCTAATAAAATTGGCCAACATGGACAAAAGATTAATATGAAAATGGTCTTGTGCTCATATTTTAACACACAGACAATTCAGCATTGAAGCTATTTTCATGTCTATCTTCTGTCACAAGAAAATTAGAAGCAATCAAAACCATAATATTCTTTTTCTTTCTTATTTCCATACAGGCCTGAGAGGTTAAAATAGAAAGTTAAATAACATAAGCGACATACTAAATGACCCACAAGTGTTTGACTGAGATAAGTTTTAACACTTCTGCTAAAAATTGAAAAACCATCACTTCCTTGTCATAGCTGAAAATAGTCAGCTCTTACAAACTGTTCTTCCTGATGCAAATCCACATTAAGCTTTGTATTATTAACACAAATCACTCAAAACAATTTCCAATGAGACTTTGAGAGAATTGTGTAATAAATAATACTAGATTGTTGATAAAGCATTTAATCTAGTTTAAATGAGTGCCTTATCCAAAGAGAGCTGACTTGAGCTTTATCTCTTTCCTTCTGTAAATTCAATACTTCATAAATTCATACCAATTCCACTTAATAAATATGTATTATGTAGCTGTTAGGTAAAAATTCAGGGACTAGGTGCTCCCAAGACTGCAAATGTGAAGAAGATGTAGTGAATACTGTGTAAATTACAATAGAATAGAGGTTATGCATATAAAATTTTTATAATTTATTATAGTGGAAGGCAGCATAAAAACAGCAACTATTCAGAGAAAGGGTAGATCACTTTTAATACATGTGATGAAAAAGGAGTTTATAAAAAATGATGTTCAGGATAGGCTTGGAAGTCTGCATAGCATTTCAAAAGTTGGTGATGGCATTTTAGGGAGATCATTCTGGTGGAGGGTCTGTTAGGAGAAAAGTTGTGGGGAGCTGAAAGCTCTGGTGTTTTCAGGGAATGGCAGCGATGGACAGATGTGTGGGAAGGAAGAGGGTGATGAAGCTGAAATTGTACTGGGGGGATCATGTTAATATCAAAAAGGTGTGGATTTGACCTGCAAGTAAGAGGGAGCCAGTGAACACTGTGGAACAGGAAAGTAATTCAGTTCAACATGTATTTATTTATTTTATATTGTGGGGGATTCATTGAGGACACAAAGATGCAGGTTACACTAATTGCATTTGTCCTGCTTGTAAATGTGTTCCTCCTTCAAGAGATGTGCCAAATCCCATGATCCCCTACCCCCTCCCTCCTTCCCTCTCTCTGCTCTCCCATTCCCCCACCCACCATTTTGAATTGACAATGATGACAGTGATTCAGGAAAATTAGAAAGTGAAGGTAGACCAAGGAAGGTGGCTCATGCCTATAATCCTAGCACTCTGGGAGGCTGAGGCTGGTTGATTGCTTGAGCTTGAGACCAGCCTGAGCAAGAGTGAGACCCCATCTCTACTAAAAATGGGCATAGTGGCAGGCTCCAGTAGTCCCAGCTACTGGGAGGCTGAGGCAAGAGGACTGCTCAAGCCCAAGAGTTTGAGGTTGCTGTGAGCTATGATGCCACGGTACTCTACCCAGGGGGACAGAGTGAGACTCTGTCAAAAAAGAAGAAAGAACAGAAGAAAGAAAAGGTGGAGGCAGACAAGTAAGGTGGCTGTGGAAATGTTCTGAGTGGGAGCTGAGACATATTTGAAAGGGTCTTGAAAGAGTCACCTGGGGCAGAGACATTTTGTTGCCCCCTAGTGTTCATTCTTTCCGTCTTCCTGTACTTAAAATGTTTGCTGGGCATATGTCCATTATCCCTGCCTCATTTGCATTAGATGGGGCCATGTATCTGTGCAACGAATGTAAATGGAAACAGCCTGTACGACTTTTGCAGAATGACATTAAAGGGAGATGACTGGACTATGGACATGATGGCTAGAACCAGAGCAGCCATCTTGGGTCATGAGGCAAACTCACAATGGAAGACAGGTGTGGGAGAACAACAGGTAGAAGAAGCCTGACTTCCCGCCGTGCTGGCTTACCATGCAAGCCCTGGACTGCTTCTCTCTGGAACTTTATCTGATAGAAATAGACTTCTGTATTGTTCAAGCCATTGTTACTGGGATTTTCTATTGTTCATAGCTGATTCTAATCCTAATTAACCCAGTGCCCAACCACGAGCTGTGAAAGTCACAAAAGGTTTTAAACAGAGGAATGAAATTATAAATATTATCTATTGCAAGAGATTTTCTGTTCACCATGTTTTGAAAGAACTGGAGAGGTGCAACATGTTAGGTAGAGACACACTTTTGGAGGCCACTACAGTTATCTAGCTTGAGAGGGGGCCTGGAATGAAATGGGATAGTAGGAAAGGGGTATCATTCCCCAAAGACATGTGTAGAGTGGGGTTTGTGAGGTGGCAAGACCCCCACACCACAAGACGTGCATTCAAGAAACAACCCCCAATTGCTTCTCCTTTTTCCTAAGACAATAGGGAATGAGGCTCCCTCTGCCAGAAAGCACATAGCCTTCTCTCTCTAAAGTTTACCCCAGGTACTATTACTCCCCCTCAACCTTGTAAGAGGAAAATTTTCCCACTTGCTTTCCTTGCTGATTTGCAACACCATTAGTATAAGCAACATTGTTTAGGTGCTATATAAATAAAGCTGCTCACAGGTTGGGTGCTGGCTGCAGTCATCAGCTGTGCCAGACCTGCCTACTCCCTCACTTTTACCTCTTGTGTGATCTTTGTCTCTCCTGGGTCTCATTCCCCTCCATTCCCACTCTGGTTTGTTTACTCTTCCTGCTGGCTTGTGAAAGACACCTGTAGTCCTGCACAACTTTCACATTTTTGCTCTTATTATTCCTTCTAATTAGAAAGATCGCATCTTCAAGACCTACCTAGTCCTGTGGAATGAATCACCTTCAACATTCTCACATCAAGTCTTTTCCTTACAAAACTTGTACATTCATTTATTTGTTTATCCTGTTTATGCTCTTTAATTTCTTTTTAAGATAGAATCTCACTCTGTCACCCAGGCTGGCATGCAGTGGCACAATCATAGCTCACTGTAACTTGGAACTCCGAGGCTCAAGTGATCGTCCTGCCTCAACTTTCTGAGTAGCCAGGACAACAGGTACTTGCCCCCACACCTGGCTAATTTTTAAATTCTTTTTGTAGAGGTAGAGTCTTGCTGTGTTGCCCAGGCTGGTCTTGAATTCCTGGCCTCAAGTCATACTCCTGTTTTAGCCTCTGAAAGTTCTGGGATTACGGGCATGAGCCACCACATCTGACCTGGTAATGCTTTTTCAAACATATACCTAAATCTGATGGTGTCATTCCTATTCAAACTCTTTTGGCAGGCAAGACACTCCAGGTCTACCTATAAAATTTTGGAGTGCTTACTATACACCAGGCAGTTTAGTCCACAATTCCTCAATGCCAAGAAAATAAGCTCTATGCCTGCTACATATTTAAAGCACCAATCCATGACTCAACAAATATTCATTGAGTACCCATTTTGGAATTTACATTCCCACAATGTATTTTGGCGAAGGAGATGAAAATTAACAGTTTTCTTTTATTTTTCCATAGATTAACCCAGGCGTCCTCAAACTTTTTAAACAGGGGGCTAATTCACTGTCCCTCAGACCGTTGGAGGGCCGACTATAGTTTAAAAAAAAACAACCTATGAACAAATTCCTATGGGCACTGCATGTATCTTATTTTGAAGTGAAAAACAAAACGGGAACAAATATAATTCACGCCAAAGCATGTGGCCTGCGGGCCGTAATTTGAGGACCCCTGGATTAACCAGTTGTTCTAATACCACTTGTGGAGAGAATAATAAAACCAATTTCTCCCTCTGGTTTGAAATATTATTATTAATCATTTATCTTAAACTAATTTCATATACGTGTGTTATCTATTTAGACTTTGTAAACTTAAATTTAGTAATTATTCCTAGGGATAGACCTTGCAATTGTGTTTTTCTTACCTTTTTGTTTTCAAATACAAAAGAACTTCTGTAAGTTGACCACCCAGGGGACTATAACAAACTGGTCAACTTATGGAGGTGGTCAACATAAGGAACTAAGCTAACTGTATTTATACGTACATGTGGTGCATGTCTGGTCTATAAAAATTAGACCAACTTAACGAGGTGGTCATTGCAGGGAGTGGTCAACTATGGAGGTTTTATGGTAATTATGGACTCACAGGAAGTTGTACGAATAGCTTATTCCTATGTACCCTTGCCACCAATGGTGACATCTTATGTAACTGCACAATATCAAAACCAGTAAATTAACATTGTTACAGTAACAGTAAGTTACTGTTCATTAAACTACAGTTCTTTAATTTTTCACGCCTGTGGCTCAGTGAGTAGGGCGCTGGCCCCATATACCGAGGGTGGCGGGTTCAAACCCAGCCCCGGCCAAACTGCATCAAAAATTAGCTGGGCGTTGTGGCAGGCGCCTGTAATCCCAGCTACCTGGGAGGCTGAGGCGAGAGAATCGCTCAAGCCTAAGAGGTGGAGGTTGCTGTGAGCTGTGACTCCACAGTACTCTATGGAGGGCGATAGAGTGAGACTCTGTCTCTACAAAAAAAAAAAAAAAAATTTATAATACAGTATTATGTGTGAATAAAATGTGTGTGTACAGTTCTCTGCAATTTCACTTTGCATGTAGATCATGTAACAACACTACAATGAAGAGTCAGAATGATCCCATTACTGACCTCTTTGTATTCATATTCACACTTAGTCCTCACCTTCCCCCTCCCCCACTTCCCTAAGCCCTGGCAACCACTAATCTGTCTCCATCTTTACCATTTTGTCATTTCAAGAATGTTTTATAAATGGAATCATTACTAAATGTACATTTCTCAGAGTAACATTTTCCATTGAGCATACCGCTTTTGAGGTCCATCCAGGTTGTTGCATATAGCAATGTTCTTTTTTTTTATATATTATTGAGTGGTATTCTATTGTATTAATGAACCAGTTTGCTCAACCATTCACCTATGGAGGGACATTCGGGTTGTTTGCAGTATATCACTGTTATCAATAAAATTGGTATGAACGTTTGTTTATAGATTTTTGTGTGAATTTAAGTTTTCATTTCACTGGGACAAATTCTAAGAGTTCATTCAACTGCTGGGAAATATGGTAAATAATGTCTTGTTTTATAAGATCTCACCAAATCATTTTCCAGAGTAGCTATACCATTTCACATTTCCACCCGCAATGTATTAGGGATACGGTTTCTAGGTATCGATCCGGCACAGTATCATTACTATTTTTTCTTTTTTATTGTGATGTAACTCACACACCATAAAACTCATCCTTTTAAGGTGTACAATTCAGTGATTTTTAGTATATTTACAAAATCGTGCAGCCACGACCACTAATTACAGCACATTTTAATCATCCCTGAAAGAAATCCATATCCATTAGCGGTTACTCCCATTCCCTCCCCCTCCCCCCATCCTCAGCAACCACCGATAAACTCTGTGCTTTCTAGCTTTGCCTATTCTGGACATCTCGTATAAACTGAACCCTGGTTCGTGGCCTTTACTCTAACACTGTTTTTAATTTTAGTTTATATAGGCACATAGTGATATCTCATTATGGTTTATTTTTATTTTTTTTTATTTTTTAATTTTATTAAATCATAATTGTGTACATTGGTGCAATCATAGGGCAGAATGTGCTTCATATACAATCAGAAACATTTTGATCGTACTGTGAGAGATAGCCCTCATAGCATTTTCTTCATCACTATATAAAGACATTGATACTCTAC
>CAUYRH010182266.1:0-16113 GCA_963574655.1 Perodicticus potto | reverse complement strand
TTGGGGATATAGTGTTCTGTTGACACATTTCGGGGAAATAATTTTTTTTTTTGAGACAGAGCCTCAAGCTGTCACCCTGGATAGAGTGCCCTGGCATCACAGCTCACAGCAACCTCCAATTCCTGGGCTCAAGTGAGTCTCTTGCCTCCACCTCCCAAGTAGCTGGGACTACAGGTGCCTGCCACAACGCCCGGCCATTTTTTGGTTGCAGCCGTCATTGTTGTTTGTTGGGCCGGGCTGGATTCGAACCCACCAGCTCAGGTGTACGTGGCTGGCGCCTTAGCTCGTTGAGCAACAGGCACCAAGCCTCGGGGAAATATTTTGCTGAGAATGAATTTGAAAAAATCCCCAAGAACTAAGCTGAGATTATCACATATGAGTACCCTATACTTATGTGTGTGGCACGTGAGTAAATACAAGAATGCTAATTCATATTTACTATAATTAAAAACTGTGCCTCTATATTCCTTATACTGCCCTTGAAACAGATACTGTGAATCACTAGCTATAGTAACTTCTGAATTAACTATGAATTCCAAAGTCAAGTAAGTTGTATTCCCTAGTTACCCATAGAGATAGGGAATCCAGACTGGAGAAAGGCAAAGATCTCAGTAGGGGCATTCAAAGTCACGGCAACAGTGACTTTGATAAAGAGCATTCCTGAGATCTTGATTTTATTTTTCTAGCTAAACTATTCTAAGCAAATGAATTAGTAAGTATATGTTTGGGACAAAATGCCTGGAAAGTAAATTTGACAAAAACAAAACTGCCAACTAAAAAGAAGAATGGAGTCGACCATGGCTATGTCAACATGTCATTCAGATTACCAACTCCAAGCTAAGGAGACAAGAACCAAAGCAAAGAGACAACCACCAGAATGGGCAAAGATACTTGACAAAAGCTTGATAACTAGAATCTACAGAGAACTCAAATTAAGCAACAAAAAGAGTCAACATTCCCTTATATCAATGGGCAAGTGGATGAATAGAATCTTCTCTAAAGAAGACATGAATGGCTAACAAACATATGAAAAAATGTTCATTGTTCCTAATTATTAGAGAAATGCAAATCAAAACCACCTTGAGATATCACTTAACCCCAGTGAGAATGGCCCTCATCACAGTCTCAAAGCTACAGATGCTGGCGTGGATGTGGAAAGAGGGGGAAAGTTCCACACTGCTGGTGGGACTGCAAACTAATACAATCTTTTGGAAGAAAGTATGGAGAATCCTCAAAAAACTCAAACTAGACCTCCCACTTGATCCTGCAATCCCATTACCGGGCATCTACCCAGAAGAAAAAAAATCATTTTATCATAAGGACATTTGTACTAGACTGTTTAGTGCAGCTCAATTTATAATTGCCAAATTGTGGAAACAATCTAAATGCCCACCAGGAATGGCTTAACAAGCTATGGTATATGTGTACCATGGAATACTACTCAGCCACTAAAAAAGATGGTGAATTTACATCTTTAGTATTAATGTGGATGGAGTTGAAACACATTCTTCTTAGTAAAGCATTACAAGAATGGAGAAGCAAGAATCCAATGTACTCAATACTGACATGAGGACAACTGATGCTCATAGTGGGGAGTGGGGGAAGGGGTAGTGCAGAAAGGGAAGGAGGGAGGGGGTGGGGGGTCTCAGTGTGTGACACACCTCTTGGGGGTTGGACACAATTATAAGAGACACTTTACCTAACAAAATGCAAGCAGTGTAACCAGGTTATTTGTATCCTCAATGATTCCCCAACAATTAAAAAAAAAAAAAAAAAAGGAAAGAAATATCTGACTAAGTATGGTGGCTCACACCTATGATCCTAGATCTCTGGGAGGCCAAGGCAAGAGGATCACTTGAGCTCAGGAGTTCAAGACCAGCCTGAACAAGAGTGATGCCATGTCTCCACTAAAAAAATAGAAAAAATTAGTGTTGTGGTGGGCACCTGTAGTCCCAGATACTCAGGAGGCTGAGGCAGGTGAATTGCTTGAACCCAAGAGTTTGAGGTTGCTGTGAGCTAGGCTGACATAATGGCACTCTAGCCTGGGCAACAGAGTGAGATTGTCAAAAAAAGGGCGGGGGGAGAGGAAGGGAGGGGAAAAGATCTATGTGAGCACAGACACACATTATTGTGGATTTCCCATGGAGACATTCTGAGAAATACTGCAATTAGGGATTTCAGAAGTTATGTCAAATCCTCCATGTTTAGCTAGGATTTCTTCTTAAGAGATAAAACAAACAATACTCAAAATATAGAAGAAATTACAAACTATGACTCCACGACTTCTGAACGACTCATCGGCAGGAGCAGCATGCTTTATCTTTCTCTCCTATCATTTTGATACGAATTTGAGGAAAGAAAGTAAGACTCAACAGCAAGATCCTTAGTTAATGTTGTAAGAAGAGTTTATGTTTGTATGAGCCAGCTGCTAACAGGGAAACAAAAAAGATTCTCTGACAGGCACTTATGAGGAACATATAAACAGTTGAATAAAGGTGAGTCAATTAAACTACTTACTCATGCCTAATATAGTTTGGTGGAGTCCAAGCACCTGGCTTGGAGTAAACATTTACTTTTTGCTACATGATATTTAATCGGCTTGTCAGATGGTGGAAAGCTCCATCCAGAAGAGCAGTTCTCTCTAACCTTAAACTTCTCGTAATTGGAAACACTGATTAGTGCTGTGTACCCCCCTTATCCCCCACCCTCTTCTCCTGCAAACACCTCCACCATGGATCCCTACAGCAGTTAAGTCTGTTAGACGTCACGCCCTTCAACTCATCACTGCTTCACGTGTGGGTGTGACAAACCCAGGGGTTTCGAAAACTTCCAGTTTTTCCCCAAGTGCTGAAAGGCAAAAGGCAGTTTTAGGTTGGACAGGAACAAAAGAAGTCAAGAGACAGAGACTCTGCAGCCAGACTTGAGGCCCCTTCAGCTTTAATTAGGGAGCAGAGGAAAATTATCCGTACTTGCCTTGTTTGGGAAGGTAATAACCGACTTGTTTGAAATTTTAGGGCAACATAAAACATTGAATGAATCAATCTCATCTCTCTGAACGCTAAAGTTCAAAGAAACTTAGAAAGTGGCACTAGAAGGGACTATAAGACATCTCGAGCAGTTTTATAATTTAGGGATGAGAAGAGGGTAGTACAGAGGGATTGCTGTGCCCAACCAATCAGACGGACTTTTTAATGGTGAAACTGACAGCCATGTTACCCTGTCTGAATCGTGGCTCTACTATACTCATTGGCTGTGCGAATTTGAGCAAGTTATTTGCCTTCCCTATCTGTTTCCCCAGCCGGGAAATGAGGATGATAATAGTACCTACCCCACAGGGCTGTTGCAGGGATTAAATGCATCTACATATGTGAAATAACCAATGCAGCGTCAGGCACAAGGGAAGTACTGAATGAGTGCTAGCGGTTTCTGCTCTTTTCTCTGTCACTTGACTTCGGCAAACACTGTCCATTGTAGAAAAAGACATTTGTCTTGAACTATCAATACCCCAAACCAGCACCAAAATGAGTGAGCTCCACCATGCTGTCAAACCAGCACGAGATACTCTTCAGCCATTAGAAAAGATGGACACTTTACATCTTGTATATTTAGCTGGATGGAGTTGAAGCACCTTCTTAGCAAAGTATCACAAGAATATAAAAGCAAAGGGCAGCACCTGTGGTTCAAAGAGTAGGGCGCTGGCCCCATATACCGGAGGTGGCAGGTTCAAACCCAGCCCTGGCCAAAAACTGAAAAAAAAAAAATGTGAAAGCAAGTATACAGTGTCCTCCATACTAATATGAAACCAATAAAATAAACAACTACATGTCCATATGAGAGAAAAACAATCAAATTCAAATGGTGGAGGGGGAGGATGGACAGTGGAAAGGGGAGGAGGGAGGGGGATTGGTCAGCTCTGACCTAAGTGCACAATGAACCTAAGGGCACACAGCACACCCCCTGGGGGAAGGGCTCAACTACAACTTGAACTTTACCTAAGAAACTCAAACAATGTAACCTAATCATATTAACTGAAATTAAAAAATAAATAAATACAATCAGCACAAGAGTGCTTAGAAGGGCTACCTGCATCCCCAGTGGAGTTCTGGTAAGTCTGAGTCCTGAGGGGTCTGATGGTTCCTTCCTACCACTCACATCCTTCGTTCCCAGGAGCTGGAGTCATTCAAAACTTTGAGTTTCCTTGCCTGATGAAGTAGACAAAAGGTAGGCAAATGGCTATAAATTCTCTTGTTTTTCTGCGGGTCCTTTTCTTGTGTGTGTGGTCCCAACACAAAGCTCTCAGCACCCATTAGAGCTGGGGTGGCCACGGCAGCATAAAGTAACTTGTGATTTTTTTTAGTTCCTCTATCAGCAGGTGCTGGGTGGTTGATAATATTTGTCATTTACCAATCTCCTGGCTGTCTGGGAGCACAGTTATCTCCACAGAACCCTTTGATACTTCTGAAAAGAGGAATGCCGGAGGTGGCATGCCTACTAATACGCTGATCGGGGAGCTGTTTCATCCCACCACGTCCTCCCCATTCCCACTTTCCTGGGTGAGACCTGCCGAGATTTTAAAGCATTCGGCTGTAAAAGAAATGGTGCAGCGACAGATTCGCGATGACTCACAGAAAAATAAAATGTTATTTTAAAACTGTTTCTGTTCTTTGAACCTCGCTGGCTTCTCTTTCAGCCAAGGCTGGTGACTCAGGCTGGGCCCGTCTAGGTGTAATCAAACAAATGTAAGTGAGTGTTCGGGCCATTTCAGCACATCCTGGCCCAACTAGGCAGAGCGGGTCTGAAGAACTGAAGTCAGTTGGAACGGAAAGCCCGTTGGGCCGTCTGACTACATTGTGTTTACATGACAAGCTCTTGGATGGTAACAGTAGTTGCTATGATACAGTCAGTGCTTCCTATTTGCCAAAAACCTCAGACCACTGGCTTTCTTTTGGTGGGGGATCCCAGCTGCTAGAAAGTAACGTGCTTTTCTAGTACATGCAACATATACACAAATAACTGTGAGTTTTTATGACACCAGGCTTACCCTTAATACATGCAATGCAACGTTTTCTATTCTCCTCTATTTTGTGTTCCAAATTACGGGTTTTGACCCATTACATTGATTTCATGACTCACAAACTGCAATCTACAGTTAAAACAAGTGGCTTAGACAAATTTGTTCCTTGCAATAAATAACCTTTCAAGGTAGACATTTGTATCGGATTCTATGCAGAGTAGAGAATATTTAATAAGGGGAACTAGTTAAAATAAAGGCTTGGAAGAAGTGAAATGCCCAACAGGGAACAAAGAGGCAGTCAAGGTCATTAGGAACATCAGGAAGCAGGGAGCACCTGCAAGGCAGGGGACTCCAGGGAAAAGGTGGTGTTATCAGGGCTGGGCTGGGCCAGCTGCAGGGAACTGGCTGGCAAGAAGTGGGATCAGGAAAGGTGGGACCAGGGAGGTGGTGTGGAGGGCTGTGCCAGGGAGGCTGGGACGGCAGAAGGAGTGTAGTGGCTCTGTCGTTTCAAAGGGAAATGGTGGGGGGAGAAATAACCTGGCTTCTCCCTCCCTTTCACCAGCCAGTCTCCTGCCACTGTGTCCCCCTAGTCAATTCTAGCTAGCAGCCAATGGAAGGGCAGTTTTCAGGGATCGGCTCCCTAAGATGCAGAGAGAAACAGGGGAAGAGCCCAGGGGCAATCCTCTGGCACAGCTGGAAGCAGCTTCCTTAGTGAGTGACCTGCCGGTCTCGCAGGTCCTGCCCTCGGAAGGGCCCTGCACTCGATTTAATGGTCTGCCATCACTGTCCTGAACATCTTCCTATGTTTTAAACAAAGGGTCTCAATTTTCATGTAGTACTGGGCCTGCAAATTATGTAGCTGTCCCAGTGTGCAGCACTGTAATTCTATTTGTGTAGAGGGGGATACTGTGGCTCAGAGAGCTTAAGTGAAATTGGAAAGCAGCCTGGTGTGTCTGAGGTCAAAGTGTACGAACCCCTTCCAACCCCCAAACAGCACTAAAGAGCAGAGAGGAGAATGGTACAGGTAAGTCTCTCCTGGGAGGGAGGGAGGGACGCACCTTCTCCATCTTCTATGCAGAGGATAATTCCTGCTATTCCCTTCGGGCCACTCCAGGCCACAAACATTAACTCAGTCCTTGGGGGCTTATTAAGAACAGCGGAAAGGATGCAAACACGATTTCTCCTGCATTTCCTGCTGAAGCAGCAGAGTAATCCACTATCGAGAACGCAACATTTCTCTTCCAAATGTGCTTTGCAATATGGCAGTAAAGGAGGAAATAAGAAAATCTGTGCAGACTTGCTTTCAAAGGTCCATTCCTCATCAACTCTTGCTTCAAAATGGGCTCGAGTTGCTGGTGCCCACTTCCCCATTGCAGCATCCAACTCGCTTCCCCTCTCCCTGGTCCGCTGTCAAGGCTGTAGACCCACTATGTCCCCATAATAAAACCTTCGTAGCCTCACTTTCTGGAATAGTTCTGGTTTTACACACAATTAAATCAGGAATGAAGCCAAGCAATTTGGCAAGAGTCGTCTCTGAGGAAATATTAATTCAAAGGAAGCCCTAATGCAATTACTGTAATTCTATATCTTAATATTTCATCTCCTTTGCTGTTACGTTGAGTACCTCGTTTGCCTTACGAATTGCTCATAACACTGAGGCCGCACCTTAATGCTGCAGTGTCAGATACAGCAACATTATTCCTGCTCAACTTCAAGTCACAAACATAAGGCCAGTTAATCAGCATCATCACCATCTCCCACTCCGCCTCATGTCATTTCTACAGACTTCCCTGAAATCAGAGCACAAAGTAAGATTGCAAGTCTCATTAGCTCATACCTAGAGTGATATAAGTCTCATTGGCTCATACCTAGAGTGATACAAGTCTCACTGGCTCATACCTAGAGTGATGCAAGTCTCATTGGCTCATACCTAGAGTGATACAAGTCTCATTGGCTCATACCTAGAGTGATACAAGTCTCATTGGCTCATACCTAGAGTGATACAAGTCTCATTGGCTCACACCTAGAGTGATACAGGTCTAACCGACCTCTGAGATCAATTGTATACCAATTCTGAACAGATAAGGAAACTGGTGTCTGGAGACGTGACCACATGTAAAGATGACATTAGGCAAATCTCCTACCACCATATCCTAAGATAAGCTCAATTTCCCCATTTCTCATGTATATCTTCATAAGAGTCTACACTGGGTATTAACTCAAAAAACACTGTTTACCATGCACAAGCCAGGAAAAGACTGAGGACTCAAAGAAGAAGAAATTATCTCTACCTTAAAGGTCACGAGAGATATGGGACAGGTGTTTGGCACACGGTGTCAATGCAATTGATACTTCCAGGCATGACATAGAACAGGGTGGAAAAGAGTAGCAAGCCTGCTGGAAGTGTATTGAAGACATTCGGAAGAGAAGAACCCCTGGGGTACTGACAACGGAGCCCACAGAGTCATCCGTAAAATCATCATTACTGGTGGCAATGAGGTAGCTCAGCAAAATAGAGAGACTTATACAAGAACGTGGATCCCAAACTTATCCATCAACCTGTCAGCTTCTGTTGAGAATGATGGTGTCATACTCATAACTGCCCGGTCACTAGGACCAGCTGCTTCACTCCAAAGTTTCTTCATTTCTGCCCACGTCATTTTGAGTTATAAGATTCACCTTGAGGTCAGAGTAGGACTCTCCACACAGCCATGCTTCTGGGGCATTATCAGGAAAGTCTGCGAAACCACATTATTCTACTGCCTTCCGTCTTAGGAGAGGGATTTTCTACTTTGGGGTAGTGAGTGCAGGGAGTGTGGGGAAAGGGAAAAGCTCTTGTAAGCACAGTGACTTGGGATCGCAGAGTGTGTGCTTCAGTTCCCAGTTTGGGGCCGTTCCAAAGCATTTGACGGGTACATCATTCAACTTCAGATCAGTCACATAAACCAGGGAGACTCTATTGATCATATTGCAACAGAGCTTCAGATAGAAGGGAGTTTTAAAAGGAGAGCACGGCCTTGTGCAGGGTCATCATTAGAAAAAGGAAGGAGAGATTCTCACCGGGCATTCGCTAGCACACAAAAGAGCAAAGATCTCTCTTAAAAGATAATGCTTTCAAGAGATGAATCAGAAGAAAATAACTGGGGATGTCAATTGCCAAACTCTCACTGTATTCTTCTTCCTTCCTCTCACCTTCCTCAATTATCACCTTTAGAAAACACTGCTGGCTGCTCTTCTGTCCCTCCGTTCTCTCTTTTCCTTTGACCTTTTCCCAGCTGCTGCTTCTGACACTTTTTCAAGGCTCTTTTCACTCGGGGCGGGTGAACTTCCGCAAGCATTTCCCTCTTTAAGTGTGGATCGTCATTTCTGTCTCTCTCTCTCCTTTCTCCTGTTTTCAAGATCATAAGGTTCTTACTAAGGTTTTCTTCTTTCTCTTCCCCACTTAGATAAATACCCTCTTCCGGATGTCTAACAAGTAACCAAATAGCATTGATTCAGCACCTATTAGATTCTAAATAACAGTACAGAGTTTGCAAATGCTTCTTCCTTTGATTCTTCTCATAGCTCTCCGACTAAGTGTGGCCAATTTCGTCATAGGGAGGAGGAATCCTAGACTCAGTGAAGGTGAATTACGAACCTAAAGCAGCATAACTAGAAAGTTAAAGATTTGGCCATGTTAGCATGCAAAGAAGCCCAAAACTTTTTTAAAATTTCAGTAGCAGACACTGCAGGTAATAAACAAGTTAAAATACAGGCTCACTGCTCTTTATGACTCGATCATCTGATGATTCTTATGATCTAAAGGTCATATTATTAATATCCATGAATGACGGTGGTTTTAATTACTCTTGAATATGAAACTTTCGATTTCCCATTGGTGTTAATGGGACAGCTTAGGGAATCTATCTAGGGAGCATACACACATACTAATTATGGCTTCCTGGGTGTAATACCTCGCTTTTGTTTAACTTGATGGTGATTCTAACTGTGGACCACTCGGGGACTGAGTGTGTGGCTCTGGCTAGAATTCATGACGCAGTGGAAACAACACAGAATGAGGAAAAAAATAGGACACCTGGGTTCTCATCTCAGGTGACTACCTACCAGCTGAGTGACCTGAGTCTGAATTTGTTCACTGGTAAAACCAGAGTTCTGGGCTAGATGGTTTCAAAAGTACCTACTAGTTCTCAAAGTCTGTGTTTAATATGCTTTGACTGGAATCCCGAAGCAACGTGTTTAGGGAGCTAAATGATTCTTGTGCCAAGGCTGGTCATGATCCAGTGAACTTCTATCCTAATGGAAAACCTGGGGAACAAAGAGAAGAAAGGTTGATCTGTGTATATGGGGGAAAAATGTTTGGGGTTCCACCACACTGCTCATTCATGAGCCCCGACCCCCAGTCTTACTAATGCAATCAGCAGAGAAATCATAAACCTTACTATTCTCATGGTAAGTGGTAGACCCTTAAGCATAATTCTTACTCTGATTCACGGAGGATGTTTCAATTATACCTAAGGTATTGCAAGAGGAGCTAAGCCCTATTTACAAACTGCTATTTAATAGAAGTCCTGTGACTGTGTGATTCGATAGATGTTATTGTCTTTGCATCTGTATTATTACTTTTTTTTTTGAGACAGAGTCTCACTATGTCACCCTCAGTAGAGTGTGTGAGGTCACAGCTCACAGCAACCTCAAACTGTTGGGCTTAAGTGATTCTCTTGCCTCAGCCTCCCAAGTAGCTGGGACTACATGTGCCTGCCACAATGCCTGGCTATTTTTTTGTTGCAATTGTCATTGTTGTTTAGCTGGCCTGGGCCTGGTTCAAACCCACCAGCCTTGGTGTATGCTGCTGGCATGGTAACCATTGTGCTACGGGCACTGAGCGTGTCTGTATTAGTTTTTTATTGCTGCTGTGACAAATAATCATAAATTTAGTACCTTAAAATAAGGTGGATTTATCTTGCTGTTATGTAGGGTTAGAAGTATGAAATTGGCAGGACACGGTTAAAATCAAGATGTTGTCAGGCTGAGTTCTTTCCTTAAGGTTTTAGGGGAGTAAATTATTATTTTCTTTTCCAGCTTCTAGGGGTTGTCAGCATTTCTTGGCTGGTGAAATTACTTCCTTCACCTTACAATCTAGTGAAGGCATGTGGAGCACTCATTGAATTTCATAACTGCCTCTTCTGCCACCCTCTTTGTTGTTTAAGAAAACTTTTAATTAACTGATTAGTAACTGCTATGGTTAGCATAGGTCCACTTCAAAATTCAAGGGTTACCAAGGTGATAGTATTAAGAGATGCCTTTGCCTTTGAGATGATTAGCCTGGAGGGGCAGCTCCCTCATGAACAGAATTAAGGCTCTTACACAACTGGCTTCACAGCATTTGGTAGCTTTTGAGACTTCTGTTCTTCTTCTATGTGATGGCAGTCCTCACCGGACAATGGAACATGCTGACACTTTAATTTTGGACTTCTCAGCCTCCAGAACCACAAAGAAATACATTTCTGTTGTTTAGAAACAACCCAGTCTCAGGTGTTTTGTTGTAGTGGCACAAACAGACTAAAGCAGTGGACTCAATTCCACCTGGAATCCGACTCTTCTTTGTCATGTAACATTATATATTTACAGGTTTCCTAGATGACCATCAGCGGAGGGGCATGTAACTCTTCTGCCTACCACCCTATCCATTTTTTTCCTGGGTGTACATCTTAATATTAATCTATATCCAACTAGATATACATACGAGTGGGAGTGCTTATTAGATAAGGCACCATCTCTATCAAGAAGCTTTCACAAACTCACAGTGAGAGTAGACGTTAACATAGGGTGAAGTGTCATTCCTTCCATACCTGATTTCACCAATAAGTTAATACAGACTTGTACATATTTGTCGTTATAGGAAAAAGATACTGATAGTTTTAACATAGTAGGTTTAAGATCATCCTAGGATCACCTCTGAAATTAACAAAATTGACTCTTCTGGAACATCAATCAACAGTCTACTTTTAGAACACATATTTTATCAGTTACCTGCAGGAATGACAGTATGGTACCCTGTGATTCTTTTTAACCACAGCATTGCATGTAGGCAGAAATAAAACTGAGTAGTATTCAGCATTATGAATAAGAGGACTAACAATAAAAAAAAAATCAAGAATGATTAACTCTAACTCGTAAAGGCTTTGGAGCAGCTGGAGCCAAAAAAATCAATATACGAAAGTCAAAGAATGTCAATATGGTTATTTTCTCTATGAAAATTCTCCAGGAGTTTTGCAGGGTTTCTTATTACTCTTGTCTTTCAAATGCCAAGTGAGAAAGAGCTGCCATTTTTATCATCATGTCAGGTCAACTGAAAGCAAATGCCAAAATGGGAAACAAATACCTAATAGCACATTGAAAACCACCTTATGTTATAATCTTAACATGCCTAAATTTGAGACTAAAAATCAATCCTCATTTATTTTTACTATAAATCTCAACATCTGACCCACAACATGTAAATAAGCTGTAATAACACAATTATTTTATTTTAAATGGCCTTTAAAATATTATTTACAAAAAACAGTATTTACAGAGATGACATACAAAGAAAAAAAGCAATTTTTATTCTACACTTAATTTTTCTGGTAGAAGTCCATGTATAATAGAATCACCCCATTCCATTTTCTGTGTTTTAAAAAAGGGAGTGAATTACATATGCATTTTCAACAACTCTAACCTACTCTTCTAATTCTAGTCTTTCTTTGTCTTTTCTTTTTATTGTGAGCATAGTATTAAAGTTGTGAAATTACTAAAGAGATTTCTGTAATACTGACTGTCACACCTGAAGGAGGTTAAAGAACACATTGTATAAAAAAAGGTAATTTAAGGCAATGATTGCAGTGTTATGGGCCTTCCTCAGAGAAGTCAATAAGGGTTGAAAAATGCCCAAATCTCAGATTCACGTCTCTGCTGCAGTCTCAAGCTGAAGTCACTTGCCACTCTGCTATCCTGAGCCTCCTGAGATGATCTGTGTGCAGAGAGTTATATAATCAAAATACATTTCCACTGTCTTCCATATGGTAGCCAGTTGTCCACAAAGGAAAACTGCATGCAGTTATATGCACAAGCTGTCTGGATCCTATAAAAAGACAATTTTGACCAGTATGATTAAATCAGCATGTATGTTAAAATATAATGGTGAGATTCAAAGAACAAATTGCATCTCTCTCCCCTGAGCAAAATCTGGAAAAACAAAAGAGATGTCTGCAAGTTTCCACAGGTGTTTACAGACCAAATACGTCTAAAGCAGTTATCCAATCACCAGCTGCACACACAGCTTCTTGCCTTTCCTTTCTCAACTCTGTTTCTCTTTACATAATTCTGTATCCTAAGAGAGCAGTCAAGTCAGTCCATTTGGCAGAATTAGCGGCACATCAAGAACGGCTCTGCAGAGGAATCAGATTAAATTTCCAGATGAATTTCCACTGTTCAAAAGAAATTCTGCGTGGGACAGAAATAGAAGCGTAGAATTTGTTATACAAAGTGGCCACATTTGAATTCACCCCAGGGTTTTATTTTATCATCACAGCACTTCTTGAAAAAGAAATATTAATGATAATACATTTATAATTTGTGCACATTATCAATATAAATGAGAAAATAGAGTTGCATTACTCAGTAACCCCTCCTTTTCCCAAGCAATATTTTATAAGCTTAGCAAAATACCCACAAGATAGCTGGGAATGCCATTTTATTGATAATGAGATAAAGACTCAAGGGAGTTAAAAAAACAAACAAACACTATTAAGGGGCTGGTGGATCCCACATACAACAGGGGTCCCATAAAAGTATAATGGAGCTACCACATTCCTTTTGCCTAGCCGTGCAATGACACCTTAGCCGTGCAATGTTCTAGACAAACACATTCCCTGCATGTTTGTGCTGAGGTGGATTATAACAGATCTTCTGCACCTGCAGTCGTACTTAAAAGTCTAGCAGTTTTAGATATTGAGAATTCTACAGTAAACCCACAAAAAACCAGCACACACAATTACGTATAGTACATAATACTTGGTCACGAAAATAAACTGTTATTGGTTTGTGTGTCTGCTATCCTTTTAACCATTATTTTAGAGTATATTTCTTCTACTCACATAAACAATAAAGTTAACTGTAAAACAGCTTCAGACGGGTCCCTCAGATGACAGTCCAGAAGAAGGAATTGTTATCATGGGAGATGGCAGCTCCCCTGCCTCCGGAGACCTCGGAAGACAGTGATACTGAGGAGCCCTACCCCGCCTAGGCCTGGTTCCAAAGAGTGTGTGTGTGTTTGTCTCTTAAAAGGTAAAAAATAAACTTAAAAATAGAAAAAGAACAAGGATATGAAGAAAACATTGAAAGCTATATAACTTGTGTTTTAAGCTGTTATTACCATATAGTCAAAAGTTAAAAAAAATTAAAGTTTATAAAGTGTAAAAGTTACAGTAAGCTAAGGTTGAATTACTGTTGAATAATTTCTTCATGGATTTAGTGCAGTCCAAGTGTGCGGTGTTTGTTACAGAGTCGACAGCACTGGAATGTCCCAGACCTACACACTCAGTCACACAGCCAGGACAGTGTCCAGTCCTACACACTCACACAGCCAGAACAGTGTCCAGTCCTGAACCTCTATTCACAGTCAGGCCCTTACAGACATGTGGACCATTTTTTACCTTTTCTATTATATATTGATGGTACCTTCTCTTTGCTTAGATATATAAATACTTACCATTGTGTTGCAACTGCCTACAGTTTTCAGTTCGGTATTGTGCTGTGCGGGTTTGTAGTCCAGAGCAGAGGCTAAACCATGCAGCTCAGCCACGTGGGGGCTCCGCCATCTGGGCTCCCAGTTCCCTCTCTGATGCACACACAGGGGTGAAATTGCCTAAGGGCACCTTTCTCAGAACAAGGTCCCATCCTTAAGGGACACGATGACTGTATCTGGAATCTAGAATTGTCTAGTTCCCAAGAGTATGTGGACGACGACAGAAACTAAAGAATGTTTTGTTCAGAAGAAATTCTTTAGATGAAATCTTCTCAGGAGGCTGATGTAGTCAACACAGGCAGTGTACGTCAAAGAGAAGTCGGGGGTAGGGGGGCACCCTGAGCACCACCTCCCTGCTCTCTCCTGGTCTCCCCTCTACAGCCCCGCTGCAGCCTTGGCCACGTACAATCTTAGGTCACAAAAAAAAAAAAAAAAAAAAAAAAGGTGGAGGGGAGGGAAGAAGGCAGCTTGGAAAGCTAAAGAAGTTGAAAAGACACTGCAGGACATCAAGCTCCCGTCTTATCTTTATCCAAATCTTTACTTGCCTCTCCAATATGAGGCGCTAGAAAGGTGCCAACACTTTGCAGCAATGGACAAAGAGGGTGCCTGATTCAATTTCTTTAACGATATTGGGAATATTGTTAAAATAAAGAAACGGAAGCCCAGAAACGCTACACACAGAAATGGCAGCCCAGAAACACCAGCTAGTAAGTGGCAGACTTGAATCCAGGCCATCCGACTTCAAGTCCAATGCTCTTTTCTCCAAATGGAAGGCTGACAGGTGGGCCTCATGGCCTTTCTGATGCACCAGGGTCTTCTGACAGGGAACATGGGGATAATGGGCATTTGTTCTTCTCCATCGTGGCACTCTGCACAGATTGTGACTATTTATCACTGTTTATTTACTTTCTTTCTCCTTATACTGTACATTTCTTGAGGGCAGAAACAGTGTCATTTTCACTACTGAATTCCCTAGCACCTAACAATTATCCTTTGTCAATGCCTGAATATTGTTAAAAGTGTATCTGGAAGCAAGATGGCATAGAGGCAAAGTGATTCTTTTTTTTTCTTTTTTTCTTTATTTATTAAATCATAGATGTGTACATTAAAGAAATTATGGGGTACAATGTGCTAGCTTTATATACAATTTGAAATACTTTCATCAAACTGGTAAACATAGCCTTCACCGCATTTTCTTAGTTATTGTGTCAAGACATTTTTATTCTATACGTTGTAGATCTAACATGTACCCTTGTAAAATGCACCATAGATGTGGTCCCATCAACTACCCTCCCTCCCCCATCCTCCTCTCTCCCCTACCTCCTCCTCTTTCCCCTTCATCTTGGGCTGTAGTTGGATTATAACTTTCATATGGAAGTGTGGGTGCTTATAAATTGGTTTATAGTAGGGAAGAGTACATTGGATACTTTTCCTTCCATTCTTGAGATACTTTGCTAAGAAGAATATGTTCCAGCTCCACCCATGTAAACATGAAAGAGGTCAAGTCTCCATCTTTTTTAAGGCTGCATAATATTCCATGGTATACATATACCACAATTTATTAATCCATTCATGGGTTGATGGGCACTTGGGCTTCTTCCATGACTTAGAGTTTACCTAATAAAGGACGTGAAAGATCTCTATAAAGAGAACTATGAAACTCTGAGAAAAGAAATAGCTGAAGATGTCAACAAATGGAAAAACATACTCATGGCTGGGAAGAATCAACATTGTTAAAAATGGCCATAATACCCAAAGCAATATATAATTTTAATGCAATCCCTATTAAACCTCCACTGTCATACTTTAAAGACCTCAAAAAAAAAAATACTTCATTTTATATGGAATCAGAAAAAATCTTGAGTAGCCAAGACATTAATCAGAAATAAAAACAAAGCAGGAGGAATCATGCTACCAGACCTCAGATTACACTATAAATTGACAGTGATCAAAACTGCATGGTACTGGCACAAAAACAGAGAGGCAGATGTTTGGAACAGAATACAGAACCAAGAAATAAACCCAGCTACTTACCGTTATTTGATCTTTGACAAGCCAATTAAAAACATTTAGTGGGGAAAAGATTCCCTATTTAACAAATGGTGCTAGGTGAACTGGCTGGCGACCTGTAGAAGACTAAAACTGGACCCACACCTTTCACCATTAACTAAGATAGACTCTCACTGGATCAAAGATTTAAACTTAAGACTTGAAACTATAAAAATACTAGAAGAAAGTAGCAGGGAAAACACTTGAAGAAATCGGCCTGGGAGAATATTTTATGAGGACCTCTGTGGGCAACTGAAGGAACACC